>WBZZ01000005.1:100000-102500 GCA_019918135.1 Paulinella micropora
GACGGGCCGGTATGTTCAATGAAAATACTGGTCCAGAAATAGACCGGTATGTTCAATGAAAATACTGGTGGCACCGACGGGAATCGAACTGGCGACAGGGCCCAGATGGTAGAACTTGACCACTGGGCTATCACGGTGTCCATAATAATAATAATAATAATAATAATAATAATAATAATAATAATAATAATAATAATAATAATAATAATAATAATAATAATAGTGGTGCTTCTCTGTCAATGGCTGATGCATTTCTGCACATGCGCCTCCATCGTCTCACCCGTGAGGGGAGTACGAAGAATTGACGATAAGCTCTAATGACACCCCCGCAAGGGCAGTTCCAACACTTCCAGACGGGCCGGTATGTTCAATGAAAATACTGGTCCAGATGGATCGGTATGTTCAATGAAAATACTGGTGGCACCGACGGGAATCGAACTGGCGACAGGGCCCAGATGGTAGAACTTGACCACTGGGCTATCACGGTGTCCATAATAATAATAATAAGAATAATAATAATAATAGTGCTTCTCTGTCAATGGCTGATGCATTTCTGCACATGCGCCTCCATCGTCTCACCCGTGAGGGGAGTACGAAGAATTGACAATAAGCTCTAATGACACCCCCGCAAGGGCAGTTCCAACACTTCCAGACGGGCCGGTATGTTCAATGAAAATACTGGTCCAGAAATAGACCGGTATGTTCAATGAAAATACTGGTGGCACCGACGGGAATCGAACTGGCGACAGGGCCCAGATGGTAGAACTTGACCACTGGGCTATCACGGTGTCCAAATAATAATAATAATAATAATAATAATAATACCATATCTGAGGCGTACTGATGCAGCTAATGGCATATCCTCAACGGACATAAGCCTCCAATACCCTTGTTCGAGGTCCTCCACCCCCCCGTGTCAGTCTCTCGCCTGATGATCGGGGCCACCGATGGAGCTCCTGAGGGCAAGACTGCACTAAGCCGAGGTTATTCCGCAGTCCCAGCAACCTCTTGCAAGACGTCACCGAATGTGCAAGTGCATACACCAAGCGCGGTTGCTAGAGCTGCCTCGAAACCCCACCCATAACAATCTGGTGTCTGCTGGGTCCTGGGCTATCAACCAGCATATGCGGAGTTTAAGATCTTTTACGCGCACAACGACCCTCCTCCCCAGCATCTACCACCAAAGGGTTATGAGTTGGCGTCACAGTTTAACGCCTTGAGGCCATTGGGCTGAATAATACTAATAATAATTATAATAATGATAATAAATAATAATAATAGTGCTTCTCTGTCAATGGCTGATGCAAATCTGCACATGCGCCTCCATCGTCTCACCCGTGAGGGGAGTACGAAGAATTGACGATAGACTCTAATGACACCCCCGCACGGGCAGTTCCAACACTTCCAGACGGACCGGTATGTTCAATGAAAATACTGGTGGCACCGACGGGAATCGAACTGGCGACAGGGCCCAGATGGTAGAACTTGACCACTGGGCTATCACGGTGTCCATAAATAATAATAATAATAATAATAATAATAATAATAATAATAATAATAATAATAGTGTATCTCCTGCCAATTGCTGAGCCAAAAGGCCATGTGCATCCAGTCCTCCATTCCATAAGGAAAGTCTCCACACCAATCGGTGGAATAAAGGAAGTGACGGCATAGAACATTACTCTAGGAGCTTTATACCAATCAGCCCATGGAAAGGACCGATGGCCTATGTACTCCCTAAATAATAATAATAATAATAATAATAATAATAATAATAGACTTATCAGTCAATTGGCCTTTGATCCTGTCGGACATGTGCCTCCATTGGTAGCACGGGACCGTTCGGTGACGCGGCTCCGCTCCAAAGACTCGACTGGCAGTGCAATGTGCAAATGAGCGTGCTGTGCATGTGCAAGTGGGTGCAAGGAGTGAGAGGAGTTATCTGCCGAGAAGAAGTCCGCGACGCTGCGCTGACCTCCACCTACAACAGATCTAGCCAGACATTCTACCTGACTAGGCCTTCCCCTCCTTCTACCCACCTCCTGAACGACCGTGAGGTCGATCACCTCCTCCTCCTCCTCCGCCCCCTCTGCCTCCCTGGTCTGCGCCTCCAACTCCTCCCACTCCAATAATAATAATAATAATAATAATAATAATAATAATAGTGCTTCTTTGTCAATGGCTGATGCATTTCTGCACATGCGCCTCCATCGTCTCACCCGTGAGGGGAGTACGAAGAATTGACGATAGGCTCTAATGACACCCCCGCAAGGGCAGTTCCAACACTTCCAGACGGACCGGTATGTTCAATGAAAATACTGGTCCAGACGGACCGGAATAATAATAATAATAATAATAATAGTGCTTCTCTGTCAATGGCTGATGCATTTCTGCACATGCGCCTCCATCGTCTCACCCGTGAGGGGAGTACGAAGAATTGACGATAAGCTCTAATGACACCCCCGCAAGGGCAGTTCCAACACTTCCAGACGGGCCGGTA
>WBZZ01000005.1:112500-160828 GCA_019918135.1 Paulinella micropora
TATGTATGTACATTGTATGTATGTACATATGTACATATTTACATATGTATGTACATATGTATGTATGTATGTATGTACATATGTATGTATGTATGCATGTCCACTTTGCATAAACAACAGAACAAACATAAATATTTGTATGTATACATCTACATGCATGCATACATACATACATCCATACATGCATGCATACATGCATACATGCATACATGCATACATAAGATCTTACATACATACATACACACATACATGCATACATACATGCATACATACATACATACATACATACAAGTCATACATACATACATACAAACATATATATGTACATACAACATACTTACATTGGGATTGAATCTCTGGAACTTTGCAGACTGTCCTCAACAAAGTTTACTCACTGTGCTTTGTCTCTGTCTAAGGTTGCACCGCATTCTCACAATTCTCTGGCCAGTGTTAATTGCGTCTCACAATTCTCTGGCTAGTGTTTGGGGGTCTGCTCAATGCAGTCAAACTGTTTGCAACCGTTTCTGTTTTTTCATTTTTGGAATCTGGGAGACGACGCAAAAAAAAAAAAAAAAAAAAAAAAAAAAAAAAAAAAATTGCGGCTTCCCACAAAGCCTCGAATATTGCCGCGATTCGTGCACGGCCAATGATGAGATGAGGGTGGAAATTTTTCCTGGCTGTAAGAACCAGGTCGCACTCACTGTCTCGCTTTGCGAATCTTGGCAGTCACAACCATCCTATCCTTCAAGAGATAAGATGCCTGAGACCAAGACTGCAGGTACCACTTGCACGCATCGCTGTGCCCAAGCTCATCCTCTTATGTCTGTTCGTCGCTTCTGCATAAATTTTCCACGTCGCAGATTAGAATATGAAGCACTCGAACATGTTGAACCTTTTTGTAACCTTTTTTGCGTGTACGCAGTCGTGTTGGCAGGGCGCCCCCTTTCCTCCCAGCTCAGCCCCGCAGCGGCTAAGATCCTCTTGGTCAAGCCCAAGGTGCAGGCACCATTGGACCCAGGCTTCTCTCCCTGTGTCCTGTCCAAGATCTCCTACAAGGAAGCAGCCAAGGAATGCAAGGATGTGTTGGAATGGGCGCTCCCCCGCCCTGACGGCTGTGGTCGATATTCCTTGAAGGTTTTCCCGGAGGACACCCCCGAGTGTGATGCATCCATCGCTATGGCGGGTGTCATGATCCAGGAAATGATTTGGCAACGCAGCGCGAAATCTCTGGAGCTGTCAGGCCCCAAGAAGATCTGCGATGAGCTGAGGAAAATGTTCTCGAAGGGTGGTGCATACGAGTACGAAGCTACTGCGATGCCCAAGGTGAACGGAACTCCCGATGAGACCTTTGAGATCAAGATCATGAAGTCGGAGGAGCTGTCGAAGGACTCGAACACTCCCCAGGTCTGTGGCAAGGACACCCACGGATGCCGTCTGGCCTTCGACCTTGGTAAGAGCGACATCAAGACGGTCGCTGTCAAGGATGGTGAGGTGCTCTTCTCGCAGGAGACCGAGTGGGACGTCACAAATCCCGACCCGGATTACCACTTCAATGCCATCGTTACCGCGTTGAGGGACACCATCGAGAAAGCTAAGGCCAAGGGCTTTGACAGAATCGACTCGGTTGGTGGCAGTGCTACTGGTACCGTGTCTGCGGACAACGAGGCGACCTGGTGCGATATCTTCCCCAACGTGCCTGCTGATGTCTACAAGGCCAAGGTCGTGGACATCTTCAAGCGCATCACCAAGGAGGTTGCGGGCGATGTGCCCCTCAAGGTGATCAACGACGGAGAAGTGACCGCGCTTGCGGCGGTCCAGAAGATCAAGCGTGGCAACGTGCTGGGTATCTCCATGGGCAGCAGCGAGGGTGGTGGCTATGCCAACGAGGATGGCAACCTGATGGGCTGGATCAACGAGCTGTGCTACATCAAGCTGGACATGAACCCTGATGCTCCCACTGACCCCTGGACCCTGGGCAACCACACAGGTATCTCCCACATGTACCTGGGCCAGCGTGGAGCGACCAAGCTGGCCGCTGTTGCCGGCGTTGAGGTGCCCAAGAACATGGTGTACCCTCACCCGGACATGTGCACCATCAAGCACGAAACGCATGCCCACGTTCTGAAGCTGATCCAGAAGGCTATGACGGACCCCGCCCAGGAGCCTGAGGTGCGCAAGATCTACGAAACGGTCGGCGTGTACCTCGGCTATGCCATCGCTCAGTACGCCGAGTTCTACAAGATCGAGCACATCATGATCTTGGGCCGTGTCAGCAAAGGCGCAGGTGGTGACATCATGCTGGCCTCGGCCCGCAAGGTTCTTGATACGGAGTTCCCGCAGCTGAAGTACATCAAGTTCCACACCGCTGATGAGCACTTCAAGGCTGTGGGTCAATGCATCGCTGCGGCGGCTCTGCCTATCATCCCCAAGGCTAAGGCTACTGCCTAAGCCTAGATCGAAGCATCATGCTGACGTGTCAGCATGATCCCTCAGCCTGAGCCTTCTCTTTTTTTCGCCAGCACTCAAGACGCATCAGAAGTGCCTACACAGCACTAACGAACTTTAGACATCCTCCTTCTCACTTATTTATTGTTAGACATCTTCCTTATCACTTATTTATCGTTCCGAAATCGTTTGGAGCCCAACTCATCGACCCGGAGACTGTACCTTCATCAAGCCAAACAGATTGATATTTTATCAATAAAGGTTGAAGTAAGCTGTCGAAATTTTGGAAATTGGGTTTGTCACTTATAGCAATTCAATCTTTATGTCTTTTATTTTGCATTGAACGCGTTACAGTTACTTTTATATAGTTGCTAGAAAATTCAACAATGCGGTCGCTACAGTGATATGAACGTGTTTTACCTTCGGAGGCTTTGTTTGTTTGTTGGTTTTTGCTGTTGTTTGTTTTATGTTTTTTTTTTTTTTTTTTTCTCCACAGGCGAAAGCAATAAGTGGAGATGCCTGGTTAAGTATCAGCCTTGAGGGGCAATGGGGACCTGTGGTAGCCATGTAGCCTTGTCCTTGTGATTCTTCCGAAGAAAGTGTGTTTGTCACCAACGTAACTAGTCAATAAATCGTAAATAAATTGAAAAGTTTGTGTACGCGATAGGTTAGCATGAAGGAGGCTTAACTTCTTCCTGAAACTCTTGTCGGTGCGTAGGGTATCAGTACGAGAGCCCAGAATGGGGTAGGGATACAAGCTGCGTCGCTTGTATTCGTTGTACTGTGAGACTGGGTCGTCGTGCCGCGATTGGTTCCACATGTAGACGTGCCAGGAGCAGACCAGAACGCAGTACACTGTACAGTAGCTTAAGAGTACGGTGTGCAGTGGAGGAGCCCCTGAGGTGATCTCCGCGCTGTAGGTAGGGGGTGACGCTAAAACAACAAAACCAGACACATATTAATACTGTTTTGGTTGACTGAATCGTGTGAATGAGGGTAGAGGAGAGACCGCACAAAAATGCAACGGCAGGTGAACAATTTGTAGATACAAATATGGTTTAGTTTACCTCTGTCGTAATATCTTGTTGTACAGCTACTCAGTCCCGAGAGAGAAGGTCTTTCCAAATCGATCTGTTGACAGAAGACACAAAACTCCAACTCCGAGGCTGCGTGTGTAATTCAAGTTCCACTTGGAACTTCAGGAAAATTCGATTCACTTGTTTGTATTAATATACAACTCTTCAAGTAGGCAGACTTGTACAACGAACTGTTATTACGGATCGTCCACTATGGCTGCGTCGAGTCTGCCCCTGGTAGGAATGTGAGAGCAGTGGCAGGTGAAATATTAATACTAGTAAATTAAATACCAGAGCGGTATATAATAACTTCAAGCCGTTTATTTACGTAACTTTCGTCACGTAGTATTAGCTGCAAGCTTAGTCGCAACTTTCGATCGAGTGGGAATCGTAGATTGTGAGTCTTCAGTCAGTCTAAAATCTGTGAACTTTCAGTTGAAGGCAGGGTGGTTTTCAAGTTATTGTAACAGTCATTACATTGATAATTATGAGTTTGGATACTACGTGACCACCCGAAGTGATAAACGCACAACAACAAACTCTTATTAAAAATCTCTATGTGCTAAAAGTCCTAACCCCTGAGAATATGTGAAATACAAGTAAATAGCTTAGAGATAACTTCGTTTATTTACGTAGGTTTCTACTTGTTTGCAGGCTTGGGTGTAAGGTACGATCGTAGGTGAGCGTAGATTGTGAGTTGGTTTCGTATGTCACTTGAAGTTGAATAAGTTGTAACACTTGAAGGAGGGCTTCAATGTGCAAGTTATTTCTTCAAGTAAAAAGTCCTGAACTTTCATTTGGGAAAGTCTTTCGGTGCCAAATGGCTGACCACGCAGTGCACGGTAATTATCATTTTTATGTTCTCTTGACTGTGTTCCTCAGAATTCACCGTAAATTCGTAAATTGTGATTTTCGGGAAATCGTGGAAAACAGGCAATGGAGAAGGGGAAAATAGCAATTGCTGTAAAAACTTTGATTAAATCATTTGAA
Organism: Paulinella micropora; assembly: GCA_019918135.1. Lineage (NCBI taxonomy): Eukaryota > Cercozoa > Imbricatea > Euglyphida > Paulinellidae > Paulinella > Paulinella micropora. Next base: position 117,012 of record WBZZ01000005.1, read on the forward strand.
GTCATTCCTGGACGAAATCGAAAGCTAGTTAGTGAAGTCGAAACGTCGTGCAGAGGAGAATGTAACTGATCGGTCAAAAACAGTAAAATGTCAACGGTAGTGGTTTTGGCCGGTCGTTAAAGTGATCAGTCTGATAGCCCCCCCCCCCCCCCAGACCTAACGGTTGAGTAGAGTTGCGTACAGAGTGAGTGACTAACTATTAGTCAATGACTTGTCTCAGAAAAAAAAGTGGGAGAAAAGAGAAAGATGAGTCTCTTTAAACCCAGGAGAAGGATGAAAAACAAGTGAGTCGATGTGTAGCGCAGTGTAGACGGAGATCAGCCGGGGCCGGATATCGGGATGCGGGAGTGGAACTGAGACAATTGAGGCGCAGTAGCGATGCGTTGACATCGGGAAGCTGACGTCGAGCCGTAGGAAGCTAGGTGGCCATGTATCGCACAGCCAAGATGAACCAAATTGAATGCACCAATTATGCCATGCCAATATAATCACTGAGGTGTTCAGATTCGATGAGGATGATTGTTGACCTGCAGGCATAAAAAGCGACCAAGGACTTACAGGGATACTTTGGTCGTGGCGTAGCTTGTCTAGGGACGATGGCGGGCCAAGTGGGAAAAGCGCTGGGCTGTGGCGGGTGAAGCCGGTACGATGGGTAAAACCCACTTGAGAGTGTTGAGGTGGCTATTCCTTCGATGCAGCTTGCTTACCTTTCTGGAATATATGAAGTGGGAAGGATTCGCCGGTGATGAGAGGGCCTTTGAGACGCTTAAGGACGCTGGCGGGAAGTCTGCCTTTGTCTTTGTTGGTCTTGTGAGAGCGCCACTCGATGTGTCGATGAACGACTTGATCGTTTGTTGTGTCGAAGAGAAGGGGCTTCCAGTGGGCCAAGGGATTACCCCAGCGTTGGATAGTGGTTTGGTCCTTTGTGTCTTCGTAGATGGGACGGAAGAGAGGGTTCTTGTCTGAGGTCGTACCGAGCTGGTGAACTACGAGGTCGTTTTCCTCGTTCTCTGGGTCCTCGTCTAAAACGATGCCAAGTTTAACCTGATCGCGGTCGATGAATGCTACGACTTCGCCGATGGTGTAGTTGACTGAGTCGTCGTCGTGATCGTCTACTGCAACCGTGTTGAGCGGGGCGAGGCAGTCAGTGGGTGCAGTATACGGTGCGAGATGTGAGCGGTCGATGCGTTTCAATACCTTGTTGGTCTTGAGATGACGCAGCTTGAAACAGTTGGAGCTTACCTGCTCAACGATGGTATAGGGGCCGTCGAACTGAAGAACGGAGGAGGCTGGAATACCTTGCTTGGAAGGCTTGGGGCGGTAGACGGAGACTGTGTCGTTTACGTTCTATTCCTTGACAGCCTTGCGGCGGCCTTTGTTTTTTTGAGCGACGGACCGGGCGCGGGTAACGGTTGTGTACGCGCTGACATAAGTTGTGACAGCGGTGCGGGCGCTGTTCAACAGTGCGATCTGTTCGGCCGACTGTATTGACAGTGTCGGTGATGCGTCGAGGGCGGCGCTGGAAGCGGTAGCGCGGGCATGGACAATCTCCGGCGAGTCGAAGAAGTCCAACGTGCAGCGGGGCTTGCGGGCGAGCATTCCTTCAAAGGCAGTAGTGCCGGTTGCTGTAGAAACGTATGTGTTCTGAGCGAAGGAGAGAAGGGATGATGCTGGGCCAGTTGGTCTTTTCTGCCTTAGGGAGAGACTGGATAGCCGTGCGGATAGCTTTGTGGCGGCATTCAACGTAGCCGAGTTGCCGATTAAAGGAAGCATAGAAGGGGTGAATGGAAAAGCGAGGGCGGAGGTTACGGGAACGATGGTCTTGACCATTGAACTCTACTCCGGTAAGTCCTTTGACATTCAGTTCTATGTCTGTCTGGAATATTCGGGGGAATTGCTGATCGGGTTCAAGCAGCTCAATAGGATGGATACATTAATTGACTGCCGGTCGAGCTTGGTGCACTATGGAATTAGTGAAGATGACGCGGAAGATATGGTTAGGGGGCCGACAGCTGTCCCTCTCTTTCATACGGATACTTACGCGGTATCATTCACCAAGCTAGGGGCGACAAAGGAGGATGACCCACATGCAATTGCGCGGGGCGCAAAGGTGCAGTTGGTTATACCAAAGCCATATCAGCACCCAGCATTGGACAACTATTACAAGGATTTCAAGCCAGAGTACCGCGGGCATGCGGGAAAGGCGAAGAAAGTTGTTCGACGTTGGGAAAAGGCAACGGTGGAGGACTTAATTCAGGGCCGGTGTGCTCAGATTATGGCCTGCGCTATGGAAGAACTTAACATGGAGGATGAGGCAGGGATGGACAGGTTCAGGTGTGGAAAGAAGGGGCCTTATGTGTTCCTTCAGAACCGATACTGCCTTCATGCTAAAGCATCACAGGCCAACAGGCCCTTGTTTGAACCATTGATGTCGTTGCGGTTGTCATCAGGTGGAACGGAGGATGAAATTATGGATTTTGTGGGGAACATGTGGGGTGACAAACCTTTTTGTCCACGGAATTCTGGGGAGACGGCGAAGTTGCTCACGAAGTATTTCGAGGGTGACGAACCGTTCTCTAGGGTTCTACCGTTTCATGATAAGGCATTATGGGCGGATGAGGTTTTGGACCGGATGATGGATCACCCGATCCCAGTGCCATCTAGAAAGCAACATTTGGTGATTGCTTGTAGATTGGGTACTAGGGAACAGGGGTTGGCTTATCGAAACTCACTTAAGGGGTGTGACCTTCAGAAGATACGGGAACAGGCGTTCACGTGCTTCACAGGGTTTTACACAAAAAGGGCGCCTATCCAGTATGCGATGATTCTGGATCGAATGGCAAACCTTGGGAAATGGGATGAGTTTTCGGAAGTCAAATACCATCAGAAGGAAGTGGAAATGCCCTCCGAGGATGGACTGGTGGAGGATGCGTGGTCGGACATGGCTGAGGCGCCCGAACTTAAGAGTCGGAAAGACGCTCAGTCATGGGATGACAGGATGGCTCAAATGCGGGCGGACTGGAAGGGGAATAAGGAAGATCTCAAGTGCCTTCAGGATGTGATGGCCAAGGAAAAGGAGATCTTTGATCCGCCTAGACCGGGCACGGTCAAGCATTTTGAAGCTCATCTCAGGAAGATTCCTGGGATGAATATCACGCATGCCTCTAGGAGGTCTATCCTGGGCCGGAAGGAGGAGAGCATTGCCCAGGAAAAGGCAGAGGAGCTACAGGCTGATGATTTCACGGAGTTTTCAGACTCCCCGATTTCGTCACATGTACGCATGGTTCCTAAGCCGGATGGGGCACTAAGGTTTTGTGTGAATTACTATCGGGCGAACAAGATCATCGAGGGTGAGCGGTATCCGCTGCCTAAGATCGATGACTGTATGCGCAAGTTAAAACACGCAAAATTTTACTCGGTATTGGACCTCAAAAATGGGTTCTGGCAGATCCCGCTCAGTAGGAAGAGCAGGTGGCTTACAGCGTTTGTGGTAGGGATGACGCAATACCAATGGAAGGTATTGCCAATGGGTTTGAGGAACTCGCCGGGCATATTTCAGGCAGCAATGCAGAAGATGCTGGGGCGGCAATTTGAGGATGGAAGGGCAGGTGGGTTTATGGAGAAATATGGGCAGAAGGCAGAGGATTACGCTTTCTGTTACATAGATGATATTATTATCTACTCCAATACCATGGAGGAACACCTAGCCCACATCCAGGATGTTTTCCGACGGGTGAGAGAGTTTGGTCTCAAGGTGAACTTGGACAAGTGCCAGTTTGCCACCCGACAGGTTACATACCTAGGATATGATATCTCGAATGGGACGATAGCGATTGCGGGTAAAAAGAGGGATGCTGTGGAAGGCATTAAGCGGCCTCAGACGCGATCGGAATTATTCTCCTTCATTGCGCTTGCGCAATATTACAGTCAGTTCTTTCCGAATTGGTCGTATACGGTTAAGCCGTTAAGAGAGCTGTACTTATATACGGGAATGGACGCCTAAACAGGAGGAGACGTTCGAGTTCATTAAGGAAATGTTGACTCGTGATCCCAAGTTCAACAAGGACTGCATCTTGATGATGCCGGATGTTGACAAACAGTATGTGCTAGACACCGATGCGTCTAAGTACGCGGTCGGGGCGGTCTTACAGCAATACGATGATAAGGGGGTCTTACGGCCGATCATGTACTTGAGTCGAAAGCTCAATAAGGCAGAACAAAACTACTGTACAAGGCAGAGGGAGGCCTTGGCGGTGGTTTGGTCGTTTATAAGACTCAGGGAATACTTATGGGGGTCACGGGATATCGTGGTAAGAACGGACCACCAGAATCTTATGTGGTTGATGACGAACGATTGCACAGGCAGGTTGGCCAGGTGGCAAGCCTTGCTGTCGTGTTATGACTTCACCGTCAAGTACATTCCCGGCAAGAAGAATATTGTGGCTGACTCTTTGTCAAGGGTCAATTACTCAACACCGTCCGCATGTCTGGCTGCGATGCAGCAGATGGACGAGTTCGAGGATTTGGCGTTGAGGAAGAATCAAAAGGATATCTTGCCGGCGAACATGATCTTCTATGGCAATAAGGCTCACCCAGGCTCTAGTCGGAAGGAGTCTGGGGTGATGGAGGCAAGGAAGGGGGAATATAAGAGGGTCATGTTGTCTCAGTTGGAACGGGAGGTTGGCCAAGCGGAGTGTTGTACGGAACACTTTGCGGAGGAGGCTGTGCAACACCTGAGGGAATATGAGGCTGAGAAAGCCGCTGTTCTGGATGAGGATAAGGTGGAGCATGAGTGCTACTGTTGCCTGGGGCACGCGGCACCGGCCGTCCGAACCTACGTGGAAGACCCGGGTGGGGAGACGGCTCCAGAGCCGGAGGTGACCTCAATGGAGCCAGGGAAGGCTATGGAGAGGTCGGAGCCGGACTCCAGACCTCAAGTGGGAATCCAGGTAGAGGACGGTACAGTGCGTATCGCGTCCGTGGAGGCCTGGAGACAGTGCCAGAGGGCCGATGGGGAGTACAAGGACTTGATCCGGTACTTCATGGCAAAGGACGAGCTGTTGGTGACGGAGAGAATCCGGACACAGCTTAAGACTCTGGCATGGCGGGATGGTCTCCTGTGGTATATGGGCAAAACCGCGGAGACGGCCAAGAACCCGGAAAAGTGGGTTTTGTGGGTCCCAGCTAAACTGAGACAGATGATCTACGTAGCGTCGCACGTGATCCCGTTGGTTGATCACCCGGGGGTGCAAAGGACGCAGTGGATTATCAAACGGAGGTTCTGGTGGGAAGGAATGGATAAGTTCGTTAAGGAAAGGGTCAAGGGCTGCACGACCTGTCAGATGAACAAACGGCACCCAGTGGAAGGGAACATCCCGGTTGGGAAATTTACATTGCTGGAAAGGCTCTTTGAGTTCCTGCATGTGGACCACGTGGGACCGTTGCCGCCGGTGGGGCCGGCGAAGGATAAGTTCTTGATGACGGTCATTGACAGGGCGAGCAATTACGTTTGGGCGATACCAGTGCCTGACACAACGGCGGAGACGACAGCCAGGGAGCTGATCGATCGAGTCCTATGTGTGGTAGGGGTCCCCAAGACGATCTGCTCAGACAAGGGGCAAGCCTTTGACAACGAGCTAATGGAAAGGCTCGCGAACTTTTACGGGGTTCACTGGCAGTACGTTACACCGTACAATCCGAGGGCTAATGGCAAAATTGAGCGGGTGCATAGACCACTCAAGTCGGCTCTAAGGACCTACTGCAAGAAGAGTCAGCTCTTGTGGAGAGAGGTGGTCCCGAGCTTTGTTTTCGCTATGAACGCGATGCCATCGAAGGCTCTTGGAGCGGGGGCGGAATGTAGATCCCCATATCAGGTGGTATACGGGCAGGAGCCAGTGATGCCCCAGCACTTGGTATATCAGGATGGGCCTGAGCTTATGATGGATGAGGATGAGCTGTGGGGGGTTCGTATGCGTGTGTCCATGGAGGCCATGCAAGCGGTACGGCAAGCGAGGCTGGCGGAACAGACCCGTCAGCTGAGCAAAGAACCCTTGGAACAGGACTTGTCTATGGTAACGTATAAGCCGGGTGACATTGTCATGTTGTATTACCCACAGGTTCCGAAGGGCATATCTTCAAAGATGTTTGTCCACTGGAAGGGGCCTTATCAGGCGATGCAACAGACTGGGCCGTTTAACTATCGGATACGAGGCAGGGGGGAGAACAAGATTGTCAATGTTCGACGCCTCATCAAGTACGATCCGTTTCTCATGGAGAACGAGACGCTCCAAGAAGCGCTCGTCAGGGAAAAGGGGGAGTTTCAAGACCCTCCTAAGTTGGGAACGGATAAGGAACCCGATGGTGGGAAGCCCGGGGACCGAAAGGGCCAGGAGGGGAGGAAGGCACGGGCCCCTGAACAGGGTGTCGGCCAGATAAGCTCCAAAGGGCCTGAGGTTGGGAAAAAGGGGTCAGATACAAGTCGCAAGCCACCCACAGAGGCGGCGAAGAGGGCGGTGGATAATGATCTGATCTACTCGGAACCTGGAAGTAGGCCGGGTAAACGCGGGAGGAGGGATGTGCAGGCGGGGCCGGAGGAGCCAGTGGTGCCCTCGCGGGTGGACGTCAAGCACAAGTTATGGAAGGAGGGTAATGAGGCACTAGAAATGACATGGGTTCTGGGTCGGTTCTATTTGGTCAGGCCCCCGACTAGGTTCGTTGCAAAGGGAGACAAGGATACTCTCTTTGTGATGAAGGTTGTGGGACTGGCAGAGGACTCGAGGAAGACTCGATCGTCAAGGAGTGCGCTCAAAAACCTTCCGCCTATGCTGCAGTTTTACCGGTCTTGGGATAAGGATACGGTTGACAACCGGATGTACCGCGAGTATGTCCCGGTATGGTGGGATGCTGCAAATAGGGAGGTATGGGATGCCAAAACTGATCCAGCCACACGGAAGGGTGACAGGGATCACGAGGCATGGACCATATCAGCGTGGCCGAGGGGAGTGCTTGATTGCTTCTTCGAGTTGCACGACGGGCACATTCCACAGAAGGTTTGGGATTTGCTCAAGCAAAGCGGGCTTGACTTAAGGCTAATCGGGGGTGCACATGCAAGGGAAACGGTGCGGGGGAAGAAGCATCCGAGCCTAAAGGGATAAGGGGCATCCGGGATGCAACTTTAAAAAAGAAGGAACGGAAAAGCGGGTCGGAGGGCAGTTGGGTACACATTGACCATAGTGTGTGGGATAAACAGGACTGAGGGTCCTACTCAAGTTTAAAACTTTACGGGCACAGTACAAGGGAACTCGGCGAAAAGGCCATTGTCGTTTTAAGGGTTGGACTTTGGGGTTCGGTCTATTCGGACTTCAGGGCCAAGGCACCATTCACATTTGACGGATTAGACAGGGTCTGGCTGGTGGTCGGCCAGACTATGGGTCTGTGACTTCGGGAAATCGCGCGCGTAGGGTTGAAGACGTGAGCTGGTCGAGTGCCATGATTCACGATCTTCGGGCAACAATAAGTCTCGGAACTTAGCCCACATGAAGCACAAGCCTTTAATCTGTTGGATGGCTCGTCATAAGATTTGATCAGGGGTCGAGCTAGGGTAGCTCTTGGGATGGTGGACAATCGGCTGGGATTCCCCAAAAAGCCGGTACTGACGAGATTATACGAGATGTAGTCTCCGGTGGTATTACTCCAGGATTGAGATCCGAGCGATCTCAAAGGAGGGGGAAGGGGTGCTATGTAACACCCACGGTATACTACATCGTTTATACGCTATTGGGGCTTTACGGGAATTTACTCTTGGAAGTATTTTCTTGTTATTAAATGTAATTTAAGATGAATTATTATTACATTTCCGGTTCTGATTAATATATCCGGTTTTAATGTTGTAGTAGGATAAGGAATATGGAGGAAAAGCTAGGAAGCTTGGACCCCCATAGGACCTTAAAACCTATATTTTACACTTAACCGTTTACCGGCGTGGAGAGGGTTATTAGGATGCAGAATACACAGTTGTGTAGCATCCATATGGAATAACCTCCCACATTAATAGCGTTGACCCGATCCTTCTACAGTACATGTAGTAACCGTTTGAAGTTTTGGGAAAAGGTCATGGAAAAACCGTGAAATTTGGCGTTTTTTCCCGTGACTGGGAATTTATGGCTAAATAAGGGAAAACGCACTTATGGGTTGTGGTTTGTGGTGTGTTTTGGCATTTGTGCAGGTTACGGACGTAACGCATCATGTCAGGGAACCAGTCAAAGGGACACTCCGGTTTGACCGGTGTTTTCCCTCTGGCTTGTTGTTTGGGTTCATTCCTGACAACCCTTTCTGTAATAGAAGTGGTCGTTAGTAGTGAACCAGTTGTGTTCAATTATTAAAATTCCTTTGTTACTTTTTCATTGAGCTCGTAAGGGTAGACCTCCAGTCTTAATACAATACCACGAGGAAAAAGTAAAACCAAAGGATGATGAATGGAAAGTTAATTATGATAAGGAAACAAAAGAAATCAAAAAAGAAAAGAAAAGAAATTGGAAGAATAAAACATTCAAATGTGAATGCGGTGCTGAAATAAATAGGGGTAGCAAAGCAAGACATATGAAATCAAACATACACACAGAAAAAATTTCTTCTAAACAAAACGAAGGGGTAATAAAAAAGGATACACAGGGGAACGAACAAGAGGCACACGATGACAGAAAACAAACGACGATACAAATGTGATTGTGGTTCTGAAATTGATATCGCTGAACACCGAAAGCGGATTCATTTCAGCTCAAAAAGACATAAAAGTTTTATTGAAAAGCAAGAAGAAGAAAAGAAGAAAAAAGAAGAATGGGAAAGAATGATACAAAATATTAATAATAAACGAGACGATGACTGGTGTAATTTCTGTCATTACCGCGAACATAACTGTCATTGCGGACTCATTTCAATATAATGATAATAATATTTTTTTTTCGGACCCGCCCGCCCCCGCCCGCCCCGCCAGCCCCGCCCGCCCCGCCCTAATTTTCATCTAAACACAGAGCCCCCCCTTATATATAGACACGGAGGCACACGGTGACCACGGCGGGGGGCAGACAATTGAGATTATTATTTAATTTCCAAAAAAAAATGTTAACTAATATATAAGATACGTTTTGCAAACGTAGCTTTGCAATGGAGACACACACTTACAATGGTATTCAGTATAGTTTGGACAAATTTAGGGAACAAAAAATTAATTATGAAATCAAAAGGGTCAGGGGTCAAGATGTGCTTTACATAATACCGGAGGGGTATAAAAGAAAGTATAAGGTTGATACAACAACGGCCCAGAATTACTTGAACCGAGTAAGAGGTGCTGTTTATTTTGAGGAACATGCTATTCCAGTAGCACCACCCTTACCTCCGCAGTTTGAAGCGAAAGTGAGAGAAAGAAAACAAAAGGTGAAAGACCTAATGCGGTATGCGAACTACGAAATCAAACATGTTGACAGAAAGAAGCACATTCTAGGCATTAATGAAAGCCAGTATTGGGTTAAGCTTACTGGCAACTTTATTTCATTCAGTATGGAAGATGAAGTAAAGTTTATTGAGATAATTCTGAACGACTTTATTAAAAGACAGAGACAAGGTAATATGGTAAGTCTAAGTATCAAGTTTGTAGATTACTACGGAGCAGTATCTACGGGTTTGAAAAAACTTAACGAGATTTCTGTCAGCGATGTTTTAGAAAGACTGTCAGCATTATTTCAAAGCAACGAAAGCCTTTATACAGACGAAAAGGGAACCAATATGGATAAGTTTAGGTTCGTTTTGAAATCTGTTGAATTGCAGACTAGTGGAACGAGGCTTCAAATAATTAATAAGTTGGATGTATATAAAAAGAAAGGAGTAATTCAAATTAATAATGCAGACAACATATGCTTAGCCAGAGCAATTGTTGTAGTAAAAACAAAAAAAGAAAACCACGAACAATTCAAAGTAATAAGGATTGGACGAAAGATACAGGAGGAGATTGCAATTAAGTTGCACGAAGACGCGAAAGTCATTCAGGATGTGTGCGGTATTCCTGAAATTAAAACTTCTGCTAGCCACATTAAATACAATCTCGTTATTGTTGAATTTCCTGACAAGATTGTTTATAAGACTGACCTGCTTAATGAAAATGGCGAGCGACTTACGAACCTTTACATACTTAAGACTGAGAACCACTACGATGCGATAACTAATATGAAGTCTATGCTAGGTAAAAAGAACTTCTGTGAGTTATGTCTAAGGGGATACAAAGAAAGACATGCCTGCGAATCCACTTGTAATATCTGCGAAACCAAAGGCTGTAAAGGTATTAACGATAAAAGCAATTGGACTGATTGCTATTCGTGTAATAGAAAGTTTCCGAACACTGTATGTTTCAACAACCACAAGAAGACGAACTGCGATATCAAAGCAAAATGTCTTTCGTGCGGACTTAATTACAGGAGAAAGGACGAACACAAGTGCGGTTATGCGAAATGCCGTAATTGTAAGGAACTGAAACCACTTGAACACCAATGTGAAATCGTGAAGAAAGACATACTACCTTTTTCAGAGAAATACATATTCTTTGACTTTGAAGCGACACAAGATACTGGCGAGCACATTGTTAATCATGCGGAAAGCCAGTATTTCGATGCAAAGGAACCACCCGTCATTCATAAGAACATTGATGATTTCTGTAAGTGGGCTTTTGAATCTAAGCACAACGGCTTTACATTCATTGCTCATAACAGTCGCGGTTATGACTGTCACTTCATTCTTAAGTGGTTAGTTGATAACGGGCAGGCTCCATTCGTCATATATCAGGGGGGTAAGATAATGATGATGACTTTGAAGAAATACCGCTTCATTGATAGTCTCAGTTTCTTGATTATGCCTCTGTCTGACTTTCCTAAGACATTCGGATTGAAGGAACTTAAGAAAGGTTTCTTCCCTCACTTCTTCAATACTGACAAGAATTAAAATTATGTTGGTGTTATGCCTCATAAGAAGCACTACGGATACGACACGATGAAAGATAAGAAAAGAGCGGAATTCTTAGAATAGTATGAAAGACCAAAAAAACAACACATTTGATATGCGGAAGGATATAGCGGAATACTGTCATAGCGATGTTGATATATTGAGAAGGGGATGTATGGATTTTAGAAAGCAGTTTCTAGAATTCGGTATTGACCCGTTTCAATATACAACTATTGCGAGTTGTGTTATGGCTTTGTATCGTGCTAAGTTTATGCCAGAGAATTCAATTGCTGTGTTGAAGGCGGAGAAGCAAAACAGGATTACCTCTCGGGCTTGTGTTGAATGGATAGCCTACAGAAGCAGGTTAGACCAAACGGACATTAAACATGCTTTCAATGGTGGTGAAAAGATGTTTCGTATTGCGGAGATTACACCTCCGCACCTCCGAGCAGGTTCGAAAGGGGCGCAGACCCTTTCTGGCAACTCAACTATTTACGTAGACGGCTGGGATGAAAAGACGAAAACCGCTTACGAATTTCACGGATGTCTCTGGCACGGATGTCCAAAGTGCTTTAATTGTAATACAATCAATACTAAGAAGAACAAAAGGATGGGTGAACTATACAAGGCAACAATGAGACGAGAAAAAGAACTGAGCAAACATGTCAGCAAACTAGTATCTATCTGGGAATGTGAATGAAGATTAATGAAAACTAGTGAAAGCCTAGCGGAAGATACTAATGAACGAATTACGGAACAAGAAGGACTGAACCCGCGAGAGGCAATGTTTGGAGGTAGAACGGATGCTCTAACATTGTATTGGAAATCACGACACGACAACGAATACGAAATACATTGACATATGCTCTCTGTATCCGACCGTTATGTTTTACGACCTTTACCCTAGCGGACACCACGAAATCATTAGACCGAACAATGTAGGGGCAAGCCCCTACAACCCCAACGGAGGGGGTGCGGGGGACGAAGTCCCCTGCGAGATGAAAAACAAAATCATAAACAGAGAATATTTTGGAGTGGCTAAGGTTAAGATGCTACCTCCTAGAAAATTACTCCATCCCGTTTTACCTAAGGCGGATAGAGGAAAACTAATGTATTACCTGTGCGACAAGTGCGGAATGACCGAACAAAAGGATGAATGTAAGCACACCGATAACGAGCGAGCAATAACTGGCACTTGGGCGACACCCGAAATCTACAAGGCCTTAGACAAAGGCTACAAGCTAATTAAGGTATATGAGGTATGGCATTGGAAGGAGCAGAGCAGTAGCCTGTTCAAAGATTACATAAAAACTTTCTTAAATGTTAAACAAGAGTCAAGCGGATATCCTGATGGATGTATTACACAGGAACAAAAAAGAACCTACATTGACAGTATGGAAGTCAGGATGGGTATTAAGATGGACGAAAACAAAATAGAAGAAAACCCAGGAAGGCGAGCGGTTGCTAAGTTGTGCTTAAACTCGTTGTGGGGCAAGTTTGGTGAAAAGCAAAACAAGACTAAAAACAAAATGATAAAAGACAAAGATACCTTATACAAGTTAATGAGCGACAAGTCAGTCGATAACATAAACATAAACATTATTAACGACAAAATAATAGAAGCGAGTTATGACCTTAAACAAGATGCGGTAATCGATCCCGTGAAAACAAATATTGTAGTTGCTTTGTTTACGACTTGCCACGCGAGGATTAGACTATATGAGATGATGGACAAACTAGGCAACCGAATTCTATACCACGATACCGACAGTGTCATATACACAACAGACTTAACAAAAGGCGAAACAGACGTGAAAACGGGTAAGTTGTTAGGTGAATGGACAGACGAACTACACGGAGCAAAGATTATGACCTTTATCGGAGGCGGACCAAAGTGTTATGGATATGTCTTAGATAACGGCAAAGCAAGTATGAAAGACAAAGGCTTTAGTATGAATTATGAAAACAATAAATCATTAAATTTACCAAATATGTTAAGTGTCATCAGTTGCGGACTTGGAATTAAAAACAGCGACCTTATTGAGAAAGGCAAGAATGAATTGTTAGAGTTGCTTAAGTCTCAGGAAGAAAAATTGATTGCTAAACAAATTGAAAAATCTGGTAAAGTCGTTATTGTAGAAAACAGCAAGATAACAAGAGACAAACAACAACAAAAAATAACGAGTGAATACTTAGAAAAAATATTCAGCTTTACTTACACTAAAATAAATATTATAGGTATTGTAGACAATGCGATTGAAACTAGACCATTCGGTTATTAAAATGTACAGACAATAAAAACTTACTGCATAATTATTTTTTTTTACCTCTACCCTTAAAGCTCCTAATCGTATGAATTCCTTTTTTTGGTTTGACTAACTTAGTATTTACAGCCGTTGCCCCTAACAATGAAACGGGGTCAAATGCGGTTCGGTAGTTCGTGGTTAGCTTCGCCGTCTTCGCTCGCTTACCTTTCGGATTTACCTTTATAGCTACTCGGTCAATTACTCCTTCAATGAGGTCTCTCGTGCTACTGCCTTTATTGTATGTAGTCGCCTTCACCCCCGTTTGTCGGCTTAAGTCTTTTGCTATTGTGCCACCTAGTGAATGACCAGTCAGCTCTACATTATCCTTACCATATTTCTTTATGACTTCGTCAACCAGTTTCTGCTCTTCTTTATATCTCGGTGTTCTTTTTAATACTCCCTTTACTAATGCGACATCGGTGAGTAAGTCTCGCTTATCCGGACTTCCTCTAAATGCTACAATTGCTTTTCCATCTTTTTCATATACTGTTGACTTTTCTTTGCTGGCGACTGGCTTCCATCCGTCAGCTCCTTTTCGTTCAGACGAAGACAAATAGACATCCTCTGATAACTCAGCACTGCCTCCCTTTTGTTTCCTATATGACTTACCAGCCTTTTTCAATGCTTCACCATAGCTTATGTTATGCTTAGCAGAGTAAGCCTTAACAAAGACAATCCACTCACTCATTGCAGAGACTCCGCCTCCGCACCTCCGGTTTTGGTGAAGCTTTTTCAAAAGGTTTCTATATTAATTATTTAATTTTTTTTTTAATACTCCCTACTATATACACTCTACTATGACTACCCTTACAAGACTGTGCGAGAAGTTTGAAAAACCTTCCATCGAAGGCGAAAAGAAATCGTTTTCTCTCGCCGATGTTCAAAAGGTAATCCACGACGAAATAAAAGCGATTGAAGAAAGACAAGCCTCTCAACCAAAAGACACTTTTCATTTCGGTAAATACAAAGGCAAAAAAATAGAAGACATCGCAAAGATTGACAAGCCATATATTGAATGGTTAGTCCGTCAACCGTGGTGTAGTAATAAAGACGAACTAAAGAAATACTTATAATACATTGAAATGATTTTTTTTCACTCTATCCACATCATTGGTCTTCTAAGAAATTAACAATAACACTCACATTTCCTCCATTATTCGGAGTAGATACAGACTTTTGTAAAAATGTTAGATTTTCGCCGGGAGAAAGTTGTATGTCGTAAGCTCGCAGGTCAATAAGCTGGCTAGAAGTAGCATTAACATAAAGTTTAAGAATGACATCCATTATAACGGCAGCCCCGAGGGCGATCGCAGCGGTGTTCTTTGACACGATTGAAGTTGTAGCATCAATATCAGCAAAGTTCTCCGCCGTAAGTGCTCCAGTCGTTTTCACAATTCGCACTATATTAACTTTAGCATCTTCGTTTGATATGCTCACGAGAGTTGGATAAACGATTGAATAATTTGTTGCGGCTCCATTAAAAAGTGATTTATTTTTATGCTGATAATTGGGCTTTCAGTGGTGCTCGCCGCCTCACTTCCTTCCGCTTCGTTAGATATGCTTGAATTAATAGTGTTAGGCCCTCAATAAACATACTACAACTGGCAGTTTTCAAACTTTGTATTCCATTTCCTGGATTGATATTGCAAATACGAGCTACAAATGGGAGTGTTGTATTTCGCAGACTGACACCAGTATTAGCATTTGCATACTTAATCATATGGACTTGCTGGAATTCGCCCGTTGTTGGATTCTCAATTGAAAACTTTATAGCACCAAAGCCCAAATACTGAAATTGAATTTGAAACACATTTCCCTTCGTCCAATCCAGTGAGGGCATATCGCCAGTCCCATCGCATGGGTCATTCCAAATCGCTTGTTGAACCAAGGTAGGCACTCCTCCCTTACAATGTAGGATATTCATACCCGTATCTCTGCTTTTGTAGAAATAGAAACCATTTTGCAAATCATTATCGCCAATACAAATAAATGAACTATAATTCTTAGTTTCATCAGTAGTCCATAAGGCAGTGAAGCGGGCTAAGACACCCATACCTGTTCTGTATTTTATTGTTGTTTTACTCGTTAATATCGCATTAGCAGTAGCATCTGCTGTTGTTTTTAATTCAGCCATATTACTGCTAAATGAAACAGTCGCCTTCGTTTCTGTTTTCGTCCATATTCGTGTATTGACGGTATATGGAAAGATTTCCTGTAATACTGGTGTTAATGAATTATTAATTTTTGATAGTTAATTTTATTTTTTTAACAATATAGCCCTACTATGTCCACCCACCAGAGAAATTTGATAGCACAAAAACCTGACGGAGATTTTGAAAATGTCAAAGTCGGATATGACGGCAACATTGAAACGAGGAGAGATGCTGATTTGTTTTTGGCTGCTGTATACGGAAAGTCTAGATTTATTTGTGAATAAACTATTTTTTTCTTGCTGTGTTTTTTAGGTGCCTCAAAAGAAGATGCAGGGCGCGGGGTGCGAACAGATAGTGCACAGGGCGCGCACGGACGGGTTGGAATGCCCCTGGCTGGTGCCGTCCTTGATGCACGTGCGAGACGGACAGAGCCAGTTAGGTTCCACGGGACTGAAATCCACAAAGGTTTTGTCCAGGGCCACCAGCCGCTCCGCCACCTGCACTTTGAGTTCGTTGTGCACGTCGCGGAGTTCTTGGGCTGCGATGAGGTAGGCGCGGGCGCGGCAGTGCGCTGCAAAGAGTTCACGGTCCTCGCCGGTAGTTAAGTACACGCGACCCTCGCCGGCTTCCGAGAGGGGAAGCGAGTTCATACGACAACGCCGCCCGTAGAAATGGTCGTGGTGGATATCGGGATAGACGTCCTCACCCCTGTGCAGCTCCTTGTACTCCTGCCTTTCGATCTCGGTGGGCGCGTAGCCGCAAAGAGCGCAGAACTGGCCCGTGCACACCTCGCACTTCACCACCAAGCAGTTCGTGTCGCTGACGTACCGTTCCTCGCCGTCCACGATTTCTCCGGTCTTCTTCAGGTAGTTGTTGATGTAGCTGGCGTTGCAGGCAATGCCTCCGCTGTTGCAAGGGCAGCGAAAGGTGTTGGCACGATCAAGGATCTTGGCCGCCAGGGCGGGCGCCCTGGCTTGCTTCCCGCAGCAAAGCCTCGCGCCTTTCAACAAAGGCAAGCGCCAGGGCCCGGAAAGACAGACAGTTCGCTTCTGCCTGTGGTTCGTAGGCTTGTAGCACCGCACGATCGTTGGGGGAGCACGGGTTCGCACAGCTTAAACACGCCGGCAGGCCCTGGCTCCTGTTGAAGAGATGCGCGGGGCCCTCCCTTTCCCATATGCCGATCTTCTGGCGCAGGCAGCCTACACAGGCCGGGACCTTGGGTACGCAGGCTTCGGCCGGGCACGAGTAGCCAGCCACGCCCTCATCGCAGCAAATCGCGCAGGTCACGATCAGGTGGGCGGGCAGCACGGGGCGGCTGGGGGCTTCGGCCGCTGCAGACGGCGCGCTGGCCAGCTGGGAGAGCTTCAGGCGGCTTGCTTCGGGCACAAGGACATCCAGCAGGGACGGAGCGCTCCGTACCTCGTGCAGCTCGTCCTCAAGTTGCTTGACCGTTTTCGTCTTTTCCTTGAGCTTGGCTTGTGCTTTGGCCAGGTTTTTTTCGGCCCGGGAGGTGCTCTTGTTGAGGTTGGACAGCAGGCCCTTGGTCTTGCTTTGCTTCTCCGCTAGGTCGCGCTGGCTATTCTGGCGCTGCTCGAGCTTGCTCTGCAAGGCGTTTATGCGGTCCTCTAACTGGATCTGTTCAACTTCGTAGAGCTCGAGTTGGCTAGCTAGCTCTGCCTTGGCCTTGTTCTTGGCATCGAACGTCTCCTGAGCTCGTTCTGCGGTCTGCGTCTGACTTTGTGCTTCGGACTTGGCCTTTTGTAATTTGAGCCGTAGCTGCTCTATTATCAGGCCGCGATAATGTTTTGATTTGGTGTCGTCTACCCTTTGTTTCTTGGGGGCTGGCTCTTGCATGCAAACAAGAGCTAGAAAGAGGCACAAACACAAATGTGAGAAAGAAGGGTCCAGCGTATTTTGGAGGCGGGGAGGGGGGGGGTTTGACTTGTAAGTGCAGAGAACGCGCGTGTTGGGTGAGCACAATGTACACACGTAGAATCACAACACACTCGCACATCACACACACACACTTGCACATTACACACAACCATTGTGTGCAATTCAGGATGTACAAACACACACACACCTACACACACACCTACACACACACACCTACACACAAACCTACACACACACCTACACACACACACACCTACACACACACCTACACACACACCTACACACACACCTACACACACACACCTACACACACACACCTACACACACACACCTACACACACACACCTACACACACGGTCAATTCCGTGCGCACACACACGCACACACACAATCAATTCGGTAAACATACACGCAAGCTAGCGTAGATTTCAAATCGTATAAGAACGCAAGAGTGAATAAAAAAAGGAGGAAAGCGAAATGGTGGGGAAGCGAGGGGGAGGGGGCCCACGATCATCGAGCACACATTTTGCCGTGGGAAAAACCGAAACAACATTGTGCTTCGAAAAAACCTATTGAGAGTT
Organism: Paulinella micropora; assembly: GCA_019918135.1. Classification (NCBI taxonomy): domain Eukaryota; phylum Cercozoa; class Imbricatea; order Euglyphida; family Paulinellidae; genus Paulinella; species Paulinella micropora. Next base: position 134,934 of record WBZZ01000005.1, read on the forward strand.
GCAACATTGTGGGCACGTAGCGCAAGCAGGCCCTCCCCCAAACATGCCTCAAACCTGCATGGTTGCACACATACACACACGCACACATACACACACGCACACATACACACACGCACACATACACACACATACAATACACACACATACACACACAAGCACACATACACACACGCACACTCTCAAGCTCTGGCCTACGTAATCGACGATTTGCGTAAAAACCGTCTTAAAACTGCAACAACAATTTCACACACAAAAACAAAAACAACCCTTTTTTCTAAAACCACTCACAACCAACCAAAATCTTCCAAAAAACGTACAACCACACACAAATTCACACATTCACACATTCACACACACACAAACCTTACTCGGCGGAATGGACTTTTTGCGTTTAACCTTGCACAGCAACACACAAGCTGATGCTTGTTTTGTTTTGTTCTACCCTGTGTTAGCCATGTCTACCTCCGTGAGCTCCAAGACCGCCAAGCGCACGAAGCGACCCCAGGCCAGACCAGCACCGAAGAAGCACTGTGCCTCTGCGCCCACGGAAGCTCTCGGCTGGGCGGAACTTATGGACAAATGCCTCAAAGAAGAGCAGCCCCTCCGGCGTATCGAGCTGTTCGAGCAACTACTCTATCGCATCTATCAGCAATTCCTCCGGCAACAGCTTACTCAAGCCCTAGCCCTGCACCTGCCCCAACGCGCAGACATTCTCAACAATCAAATCGAGCGTGCTGTGCGTGGCTTCGAATCCGGAGTGTACGATGACGGGGCCTTGCACGAGTACCTGCACGGCCTCAAGAAAAGGGCACTAACAAAGCCAACTTCCTCAGCTTCTATCCAAGATCGCGAAGCGTTTGGGCGCGTCCTCGAGCTGCTCCAAGATACAGAAAAGCTGCGCCAATTGTCCGACGCCGGCCTGCTGTTTAAGCTAGAGGCGGAAGAAACAAAACTCGGCTACGAGAGGCGCACCTCCTTCCGCTTGGCCAAGGGGCTGCTGGCCTGGCTTGACCAAATAATTGCGGGCTGCAACGAACTGCTGGAAGGGGCTTTCGTTACCTCGGACAAGAAGGTGAGCAACCCCTTCCGTCACGGCGGTGACAAACTGGAGTACCTGAGTTTCCTCACCACCTGGTCCAGCGACGATGCCGACGGTGCCGGCGAGTCGGACGAGGAAGCGGACGAGGAGGAGGAGGACGAGGAGGACGAGCCGACAACAAGGGCGCCCTCTAATAGCCCCGCGGGTGTATCCCCACCATCGCCGCAGAGGCAGGACTCAAGGAGCGGACCGTTATCAAAGTCGTAAATGAGACGAATCTCGCCGCAGTGCTTCTGTGGACAGTATTGAAAACCGCCGAAATCGGATTCGGCCCTTAGATTTCGCAGCATTCTCTTGGATTCCTTGGCAATGATATCACACCCTGAAAATGCAGTCACGATGTCTAGGCTCAGCTGTTTTAGCTGTTCGAGGCTCTGGGCCTCCCGAATTTCCTTCGAAAGCTCCTCGAACTTGGCTTCGCCGGTCATCAGGGCTTTGTACGCCTTGCGGTGCTTTTCGCGGAGGACCACCTTTTCGGTTCTGGCCTGCGCTTCTAGCGCGTGCGCCGGGCATAGCCTCTGCTCGGCGCCCTGCCAGAAGAGGAGGATTCGAATGAAGACGACGAATAGAGAGAGAGAGAGAGGACAGGGAGATCAAACCAAAAAGAAAGAAGCGGCTGGCTGCGTTGTCCCACCCCAATTGTTTTTTCGTAATTAAACAACCATTCCTTGATTTAAATTCCTTTTTAAACGGGGGGAGCGGGAGGGATAGGAGACGCAAAGAAGAGGGGGAGGAAGGAGAGAAGGGTGGAGGAGGCGAGCACCAAAATATGTACTTTCTGTTTTTTGTCGTGTAACATTTCTTTTTTGGCTGACTACAACGAGAAATAAACAATTACTTTTTATTAATAAAAAAGGGGCTTGGAAAGTTGACACAGAAAAAAGAAGGAGTGTATGACCGTAATACAGGCCCTGCGTGACTTTATACAAGAGGTCAAAGAACATCCCTTGCGTCTGAATGTGAAGGAATTACCTCCGGTTGCCGCCTTCATAGTCATACAAAATGCCATTTCTCAAACTAACCCAGAGCAACTAAAATCACGCGTGCGAGAGTATGTCGTGCGCCAGGGCATCCGACAAGTTATGCACAAGCTAGGGAAGGAGCTCAGAAAGACTTTGGGGCAGAAGCTGTGGAATTCAAACCCAGAATATCCACACCCTGTGTATCTTTGCCGCAAAGCTTGCTCACTAGCGCGAGCACATCTGATCGGACTTTATGATCAGAATTTGCTAACTTGCCTGGTCATGCTGGAAGATTATCTACAACAACGCATGGAGCCTGAAGCCAAACAACGCTGGGAAGACTCAGTCCAAAAATGCTTGGAAGGCCTAAGAGGCGAGCTGTACAAAATGCAGCCCCAGGAAGCCAAGACATCCGCGCCTCCCAGCGAAGATTACCTGCTCAACTTGTTCTGGCCTATGGCACGGCTTGTTGATTACATGCAACGAAACGCGGACACCAAGCCTTACGACGGGTCGATCCTCCGGGCCAAAGCTGGCGATGAAGACCGTGCGGGTTTGCGAGAATTCATGGAAGGCAAATCGGTCCTATCGGACCCATCCGACGCCCAATTCAACCTGCTGCGGGTTGTCGACAATGGTGTCATCAGGAGGCAACTCTGCAACCGAATGACGAAAACGCTGCTCGACGACTACTGGGGTCATCACGTAATCGACGTCTTGGAGAAAACCTTTGGGGAACCCGCATTGAAGGAGCTGAAGAAACAAATTCGCAACAAGCGCCTTGATGACGAAGACGGTGTTGGCGACGGTGCAAGCAACGCGTGGATTGATTACTTTGAATTCCATGAACTAGGCATATATCCGGACGCCCCGCCCGCAGACTACAACTTGAAAGGAAAGGAGATGGAGATAGTCTTCCTGTACAAAGCGTATGTCTTGTCACTTGTCACCACGGACCTCGAGGATTACTCGGGCCAATTCGACTCATGCTTGGCCTGGGAGTACGTCTGGGAGTATTTTCGGTTTCGGGGTGTGAACGCCGAAAGGGACCAGAGCTTAGCCTTCGTATCTAGAGATTATTTCTTGTCTGCGGCAGAGCCTTTGCTGCACTACGCCGACTGCATCGGTTTCAAGAAAGGGGTCATCACGATCTTGCGCCAACTTCCCGAGGTCAAAAAGCTTTGCGGCTCGTGTTTCAGGTCGCAGGATGTATTGAGAGAAATAGAACGAGAGTATCCTAAAGACTTAGCAGGCCTCATCATCGACGAACTGTATCCTACGAGAATACAACGAAAAGAAGAGCAGCGAAAAGAGAAGCGGCGCACTGCAAAAAAACCCCCTCGCACGTAACTAACGAGAACACCTGTCGCTTGTAACTAGACAAGGTGTACGGTCGGCCTAAGCTGGCACAGAAACGGGGGGGGGGGGGGGCAGAGCATGGATCTAAACTAAAAACGGTTTGGTTTATCGTTGCTCATTCTTGTTTTCTTAGATTACTTTAATTGGCACGTGGGATCAAGGCGATAGGGTTGCGAGCACCCCAAAGCCCAACTAGCAGATTTATAGCTAATTAAAGAGAGACTTTGTTTTTCTGTCTGCAACCAAATTTATGGAAGATGCAAACACTTTGACAGAACGTGACGGCGACAGAAGAAAAAAATGCGTGTTAATTACTCAAAGGCGGACGAGTTGGGCCGCAGAATAGTTACGTTGCTCGGTTGTTTTTGCATTCTACCGACCTCGGGCACACCCTCTCCCGAACCAGAGAGCCTAGCCGTGGCCGTGCGGACGATGGTCCCCATGAACGTATTGACGTCCTCTATCTGGAGAGTGGTTCTCTGTTCCGTCTGCGTGTTAAAGTACCTTTTTCGAGCGAAATAATACGACCCGGAATCTGGTGGATCTTCTTCCAGAAAACTACAACGCGCTGCGGCCGCTGGGAGCCAAGACAGATTGCTCATTTTTCGGGCAGCCTCATACCTTTTCTGTAAGTGAACATTGTATGTAGATAGTGTAAGGCCTGCAGCGCAGGGCTGCCATGGTATCCTACAGAGCCTACGCTTTCGAACCACCAATGCACGCACCGGTGAAAGGTCTTTTAGCCCTCTGTTCCTAGCAGATTCACGACATAGGTGCCGACTCTACGAAGCAGATCCCGCGGGAGGACGTCAATGGAGGAGGCCAAGAGGTTCAACGCGTTTGATAGCTTGACAGTGGCTACGACTTTGGGTGCGTTGGTTTCCTGTGACACACACCGTACCAGCAAGCAGTAGAATGGGTCTATGTCGATTAACTGGAACTTTGGCTTGTGGTTTTTTGGGTCTAGAGTAAACACTATGTTCGCTGGTTTAAGGTCGCTGTGTACTATCCTGTACAAGGCGAGCTGTTTCATCGCGTCTTTGAGGAATTTATCGAAGGCCTCCACTACGTCTTTGGTCCTGTCTTCTGTTAGCCACGTTTGAAGGCACGAGACTGCAAATCCATGGATACGTTGTTGTCGACAGGCCCGGGGACAAAGTCCATGACCATCCACTTGTCGGCAGCGCCGGCGACCTGCAAGCAACCGTAAACCACCGGAGCTAGTGCCTTCTTCGCTAAGCAATGTTGCAACTGCAGGTAATCTACAATCTTGGATTCGTACGACCCTGTTGTTCCTGGCCAGGGTTTTTCTTGTGCACCGAGTATGCGCTTGAATAGTAGCTCTCCCCTCAAAACTCGTATGTGTACAGTCAGCTCCGTCGACTTGTTAAATTCACTCTCTTCTATCTCCCAGCACGGTACCTCGACTGGGAAAGTGGACATAAAAGCCTTTTCGATGGTTCTCTCATGTCTTCCTGTATCACGGCGGCACGGATGTCATACAGAGTGCAGTCCTGCACGGTCTCGCGAAAGGGAACCCAACGCAGGACCTTGCGATGAAAGTTCTCATGGTCGTTGGTAGTATCTGTTGCCACGCTGCCACACTTCTTGCATTCACGCGATGGCTTGTGCAGACCTAGCGATTCGTGCAGCGCCAGGCGCTTGTGTACCGATTGGTAGCACGCACTCTCGATTTAATCCGGTAGGCTTCATGCCCTTTGCATTATTAAATTATGCCCAAAAAAAGACATTTAATTTGTCGCTTTTTTTTTATTTTACCAGCAAATGTTGGCGGGCGGGAGAAAAGAAATTATCACTAAAAAAACAGCAGAAAGAAAGAGAGAAACGTGGCGGTCAAACAAAAAACTCGTGGTCGGCGGTCTGCAGCTGGTTCGCTACGGCCGGCCGGCGCAGGAACGTGGTCTGGTTCGTGACTTTCTCCATGTTCAGCGCCCACTGCCTGCGTTCTATAAAAGTGTCCAGCAACAGGATGCAGATCCGGACGTGCCGTTTCTGCCCCTTGCGGCAGGCCCTGCGCTCGGCCTGCAGCAGGTCGCCGCCGGACCACGTCAGCTGGAAGAAGAACACGTGGTTGGCCGCCTGCAAGTTTAGCCCCTGCCCGGCCGCGCGGATGCTCAGCACCGCCGCCCGGCAGCGCCGGTCGTCCTGGAACTGCGCCACCAGTTCCGCGCGCTTGGCCTGCGGCGTGGTGCCGTTGATGGCTACGAAGTACTTGTGCGGCCGGCGCTTGTGCGACCACACGGCCGTTAGCCACTGCTGCAGCAGCTCCCACGTGTCCTGGTTCTCGCAGAAAAGCAGCACCTTGTGGGCCAAATGTCTGTCCCGCAGCAGGGGCTCGACCTCGCGCTCAAAGAACGCGTGTGACAGCCGCTGCTTGACCTTCTTGGACTCGTCGTAGCAGCGGCTGAACAGTAGCAGCCGCGAGAGCTCGGGCTGCGCGTCCTGGTGCCGCTGGAAACGCCGTCGTTTGGGTGGCGGCGGCGCCACAGATTGCGGCGGCAGCTCCAGCGGCAGGCCGCCGTACGACGACAGCACCGCCTCCGCCTCCTTCACGTCCACCACCTCCCGTGCGCCGAGCTGCGCCTCCAGGCTCGGCAGGCTGCTGACGTCGTGCCGCCACAGCGCGTCCAGCCGCTCCGCGTCCGCAGCCGCCGGCTTCAGGATGACCACCCGGCGCTCGTACGTGAATTCTTGCGCGCCGGCGGCCACGCCGTTCGCCGGCACCAGTTCGCCCTCCTCGGCGCTCGACGCCTCCCTGGTAAACAGGCAGAACTGCGCCAGCAGTTTGCACAGCTCCGCTAGGTTAGAGCTGCCAGCGGCGTCCAGCACGAACAGCGGCTTGCGCGCCGCGCGGTCGTAGCCCCGCTGCACCTGGCGCCCGGCGCAGTACCGCATCACGAACCGGCTGTACGTCAGCCCCCGCGCGCGCAGCCCGTCGGGGCACAGCAGCGTCAGTTGCGGCCACAGCTGCACTGTGCGGTTGGCCGGCGTCCCCGTCAGGCACAGGCACATCGGCACGAGCGCTTGCTGGAACAGGCTGTGCGTCATCAGCGTTGTCTGCGAACGCATGTTCGTCAGCACGTGGCTTTCGTCTAGGATGGCGGCGCGCAACCCCGCTTGCAGCCTGCCCTGCTTGTACAGGCTCAGCGCCATCTGGTAAGACATCACGTAGATGAGCGCCCCGGGCACGGGAAACCTCTGTTGGCCGCTGCCGATCAGGCACAGGTGTGTGGTCTGCCCCGTTACCGCCTGGCCCTGGTACGCCTCGGGCCGGTGCCGCATGCACAGCCAACGCTCTGCTTCCTTAATCCAGTGGCTGCAGTTACTGGTGGGGCTCAGGATCAGCGCGGGCAAACTCTCCTGCCGTGTGCGGCTCAGGGCCGTCAGCGCGATCGCCGTCTTGCCCGTGCCCGGGGCCAGCGCTAGCAACACTCGGCGGTGCTTGACGCAGTACTCGACCGCCTCCTCCTGGACACGGCTCAACCTGCGCCGGGGCATCCCTCGGTAGGGCTATTCAAAAACAAAGGGAAACGGAGGAAATGGGGAAAACGGGCAAATGGGGAAAACGGGCAAAATGGGGAAAACGGGCAAAGGTCAACGCGCGGCAAGAAGTAAAACCACCTTCCTTTCTGCTAGCTCCTTGCCTCTTCTCGCCTATTCCTTCCCCTTTCCCACCCGCCCTCTTGTCCCCCCGCCCTCTTGCCCCCCCCCCCCCCCCGCATCCAGGTCCTCCTACTTCTCGTTTTTTGTTTCCGTGGTGGCTGCGAGGCCGGGGGGGGGGGGCCGTACTACCGGCCAGAAAACAGAAAGGGGAGGGAAAGGTGGTTCGGGAGAAGGAAGGGGGGGGGGGGGGGGGGAAAGGTGGGTCGGGAGGGTGAGGGGGGGGGGGGGGGGTTTAAGGGGCCAAGGAAACTACTTTCCCTGCCCAAACGCCGCGCCCTACTCTCTCTCTCTTCTCCCTACACCTGCAATTGGAGCCAAGGTTAGAGCGTAAGGGAATGGAGGGGAAACGCCGGGGTCGATTAGACAAAGCCTTTTGCTCCCTTTTGTTTCTTCTCCGTTTTTTTTTTCTCTCCTGTTATTTGTGTCCTTCGGTTCCGCCGCCCTCTTCTCTCTCCCTCCCGCCCGTTCTCGTTCTTCGGTTTTGTCTGCTCCTGTGCCCTCCCCCCCCTCCCTCGCCCTATATGTCTCTAAAAATGAGCGGCGATGGCAAAGTTGTCACGGTAGCCCAGAACCGGGCGACGCTTATTGAGAAGTTTGGGCTGCAACACGCCTTCCGGTGCCCAAAGTGCCGAGCCCTAGTGCAAAAACCCAACCTAGACCCGAGGAAACTGCAGTGCAGGGTCCTGCGCTGGCGGCCCTTTGCTTACTATGTCATCAACCACAAGCGGCCTGGCCAACAGCCTTGGCCGGACCATTTAGCAGCTCTGACAAAAAAGCAGCGCGACGGCAATTTCTTGGAACGGCAACTCAAGCAAGCCTTTCCCGAGGGCCTCGACTTCCTGGCCATCCGGCGCCGCGACTTGTATCGAATTTACAAGCCAGAAGAACTAACACCAAAGACAGTAATAACAGACGCTAATGCTGGTGAAGTTCTGCTGTTGAAAGATCACAAGGTAGTGCTGAAGAGGCTGACCAAGCGCGACAAGCCCGCCAACCTGAAGAACCCTTTGCTAGGCGACCTAGTGGATTTCATCCAGTTGCAGTCGTACTTGTTCAGGCATGGCGAAATGGCGCTCAAGATCTACGGCTGCCTGCAAATCTGCAAGGACTCGGAAGAGATAGATACAAAGGAACGCTTGGCCACCGACAGTGCCGGACAAAACGTCTATGTCATCATGGATTATATTGTGGGTACTAGCGCTGGCGCCCTCCATCGGCAGCTGGAGCTGCACGGCCAACTGTTGATTTGTACCGAGGGCGCGCACTACTGGCAGGTCCCGCCGCATGTCGCGTCACCGCGGTTCGTGCCCTTTGAAGTCTTGTGCCAACTGCACAGACAACGCGGCATCAACCTGCGGAAGCTGTTTCGAACAAGTCAGGACCAGGACGGCGAGGCCGCGTACGGCCTGCCGCGGCGCGCGCGCTACTGGTTTGCCAAGGCCTGGCTCGACGCGCGCGACAGGCAGGTGGCCCTGGGCTTTCTGGCAACTTCCGCGACCGGCTCACTGGGCGCGCCCCCGACGCCGGCCGTGCTGCGCCAGATCCTGCTGGAGCTGCGATTCTTCGGAGAAACCCACGGCTGGCTGCGGGACAACCTGGCGGAGCCAAAGGAGCTGCCAGAGTACAGGCGCGCGCGCGAGGCTGTCGCCGGCCTAGAGCGCCTGCTGCGCCCGCTGAACGAGGACATTAAGCAACGAGCCCTTGCGCTATCCGCGCAGTGGATTCCGTCGTTACTAGACGACTGCCTGCGGCGCGCCCTCAAGCACGTGCTGGGCTTCGTGCTGAACCCAGCCGAGCGCGCGCGGGCCGTCGAGTGCGAACTCGCCAAGTACGAGGACAAACAGCGCCACAAACGCCGCCGTACAGGATCGAATACGTAGTACATTCATTCAGGTGCAGAAAAAAAAGTTACGACTTATTAAAATCGAACGATACAACCAAAAAAAAAATCGCGTCTGTTTTTCTCTGTGTGTTTTCAGTAACCTGAATTCTTTTTTTTAATTTTTTTTTAAATCGCGCTAATATATTAAGCCCAACGCTACTATACGGATGGCAGACGCAGTAGGGAGCGACCGCAGTGACGGACGTGGGGGGCGGCAACACGGCACTGAACGCGCGCGGGTTGGTCGTTAGCAAACTCAAACGTCGTGCGGAAGAAGGAGATACTCTGCTTCGTAGCCGGCTGTGCTTGGATGTTGCTACGTAGCATGTTTGCTCCTTACAGTGTTTTTCCCAAACTTCAATCACCATTTCCCCAAAAAAAAAGAACAAGAAAGAAAGGAAAGTGCATTGGAGAGAGGGGGACTGTCTCCACTGCTAGCTTCTCTACTAGCGGTTGAGACATTCTTGAGAAATCAGAGGGCCGAACTGTCGGCTTCCCACCTGAATAGGCTCGACCGCAGCCTGCCAGAGCCTGTGCCATCGCAGTATCGACCAAGCCGGCGCAGCCCCAGCAGAGGCCTTTGGCACCGTCGTCGCTGTGTTACCTTCTTCCTGAAGAACCCTGAAAGCCTCGCTTGCTTGCACGGTGGAGTAGAATTCGGTGAGTGCTTGGTTTAGTATCCCCATGCCTGGGTAGGTCTCGGGGCATTTAGGGCAGCTTACTACACTCTTGAGGATGTAGTATAGGTAGACACAGGCGAAGTATTCGCCTTTGGGCGACGCGGGACGTTCTGGAGGGTTCACTGGCGATTTGGGCTGGGACTTTGCAATTTCTTTGGCCTTTTTCCTGTTATAGTGTATAACCTGTTCATGAGGAGGAAAGACCCAGCCCGACTTGAGCTTCTTTTCCGCTTGATAGTACGAGTCGATCTCGGCCATTAGCTCCAGGCTCCTGACAATGTTCTTGACGTCGCCGTGCTTAAAGGCGCCCCTGCCAAGCATGGCTTTACGCCAGTTAGGGTCTGCGCGTGCTGCTGGGGGTGCGCTGCACAGCAGCTGCAAGTAGTGCATTATAACTAACGGCCGCAGGTTTGCTTCTGCTTGTAACTTTGCTGGCAACGGATACACAAATCCGTGCTTGTTTAAGCTCTCCAGGCTCCGCGCTTTCTCTTCAGTTTCAAAGAACTCCAGGTCAGCATCGACGATCAGCGGGCGCAGATCTTTGCCTACCATGATGTTGTTGTGACTGACATCTGTCCAAACGAGTTTGGGCACCATAGCCGGGCCTCCCTTTCGGTCGTGACAAATGAACCTCTCGAGGGTCTCCTGGATTTCGGCAGCTTTTGTTCCGGGCCAGACCGAGCTCTCGTTTAGTGTTCGAGACAGGCGATCAACAAACTCTATGGTAACAAACACCAGAGTATTCTCGTCCAGGTCTTCTTTAACTTTGAAACTAGACAGTCTTAAGGGGCCCACGTACCAATTAAAATCGCTTGCTGGCTTAACCTTTTTTGCAGCTAAAGATTTGGCATCTGCTTGCATGGCAGACAGAATTCTTTGGGCGGAAGACTCCGCCTCCTCGCCAGTCAGACTTCTGGGGGTCCACTGCCCCATCAGAAGACGACCACGCACGTGTTACTACAGGAAGCATACAGAGTCGGGCGGCCTGCCCTTGTACCAACATAACATGGTGGGACTGGCCTGAGGCTGTTCCTTCTATGAGCTTTTTTTGTTGCAAAGTTTCCAACTTTGAGACAGCGGCGAAGTAATCTGCAAAGCGCTTTTTCACTGACGCGTCTTCTTGCTCTTGCTTTATACGTTCTTGCCAGTGATCATATTCGTCGTCATAAAGGCCAAAAGGTTCTCTTTGAGCCCAGGAGGCTTCTGACGTGTATAGCGGTGGGGTCCTGTAATCTGGATTTGGCACACTCATGGTCCCCTCTTTAAAGTACCACAGAGAAGGGACCCAACTAAAAAACAAGCCTCCCAAAGGAGAAGATTTTTTTTTAAACCAATCTTCCCACCCCCCCCCCCCCCCCCACTCCAGCCCCCGCGAGCGCTCTCTCAGAAAATAACTCAGCAGCCAGCCTGCTACCCCGTGCGCGCGGCAGGGAGGGCACGGACGAGGAGCGGAGGGGTAGTGAGCGGAGACAAATATACAGGGGGGCGCGAGACAGAGCATTTTACAAAAGAAGAAATCAACAGCGCGCCACCGCCACGGCTACCGGCCAGGCGCTGAGGTTCTGCTTAAACGCGCAGGCAAAATCTAGCATGTTACTAGCGCGAGCGTCGGCGCGCACGCGCCAGCCGCTAATGTCCCGGTTGAAGGCCGAGGCCTCGAAGAAGGCACAGACCAGGCTCGTCACGCGGCCTACGTCCCAGCCGCTGATGTCCCCGTTGAAGCTGCGCGCGCTCGAGAACGTTCTGTACAACGACGTCACCGCCGTGGTGTTCCAGTACAAGGGCTGATTGAGCCTCCACGCGTCTGCCAGCAAAAACGCCAGCTCCCCGACAAACGGCACGTCCCAGTCGTGCAGGTCGCCCACCAGCATCTGTGCGCCGCTCAGGAACCACCGGAAGGCGTCCACGTAGCGCAGGGCCTGTGTGCCCGCGATTGGTGCGAGGTACGACAGGTACGACAGCGACGACCCCGCGCCGCAGAAAAAGAGCCGGTTGCGTTGTGCGTTCGGCCACACATAGCTGGGCTGGAACGACGACTCCGCAGTGGTCAGGCTCACGTTGCCCCACGAGTGGATCGCCTGCACCCACAACATGTTGTAGCCCAGGTGGCGCAGCCCGTGCAACGCGCCGCGGATCCTGATCTGCACACGCGCGCGCACCGCGTACGCGCCAGAGGCCTTCGTGCAGGCAGCCGCGCCCGGCGCTTGCACGCACGTCTGTACCGCCGAACTATCACCCCAGTCGACCGTGAAGGTGTGCGCGGCCATCGCCACCGGGTCCAGGTAGCTGAGCTCCGGCACGCGCGGGCTCGGGTCGTACTCAGCAAATACCGTCATGACGAAATCGGAGCCACACAGCGCCGCGCGGTCGGCCTCCCGCACGCGCGTGCCCGCAAAGGCCCACAGGCAAGCGCCCGAGCGGTCCGTCGCCGGGGGCAGGCGCGGCGCCCAGGCCGCCAGGCCGTATGCGTACTCGCTGGCGCCCTGCAACAAGAAGTCCCAGCGCTGCAGGCCGCTGACGTTCCAACTGCCCAGGTCCGCCACCCACGCGGTGGCGTAGTTGAAGGCGGCGGTCGCGTCCAGCAGCGACGCCGTCCGCCACAGCTCGACGCCCGGGAACGCAGAGGCGCCGGTGTCCGCGAACGCGAAGGCTACCGTCGTGACAGCCGACACGTCCCACAGGTTCAGGCCCCTGACCATCAACCCCTGAGACTCCGCGAACACGTACGACAGCGTCGTGACGGCCGACGTGTCCAGCGCCCCGACGTCTAGTGCCAGCGCGGCCAGGCCGCTGAAGGACCGGTGCAGCGACGTGAGGCCGGCCGTCGCGGGCAGCGGCGCGACCCGCTCCAGTGCCGCCAGGTTCTGCAAATGTCTGCCCGCCGTCGGGTGCAGCTCGATACGGCCCCAGTCGTTAATTGCTATTAGCGACGTGCCCGCGGCTTCGGCGGGCTCGAAAGTGCCGCCTCCGCACGCACAGCACGCTTCGGCAGCACCTAGCCCGCCCAGCCCCGCGTACAAGTTGGTCGGAAAGCGCAGGCAGGCCTCCTCCGGCGGGCCATACCGCAGCTCGCTCTCGATCGTCGCGCACGAACGCCCGGCCCTGTCGGTCCACACGGCCGGGTACTGGTTGTGGAAGCGCGAGCCGGGCGCGTACAGCATGCTCCAGCCCAGCGCTCTGCCCGTGATCTTGATCACGTAGAAGCCGCGGGCGGCGTAGGTGTACTGGCAGGGCAGGCCATCGTTGGTGCACTTGGCCGTGCCGGAGCCGTCGCCCCAGTCCACGTTGAAAGCCTGTTGCTGGCCCTGGCCGCCGCCGAGCGGCAGCACGTACGTGGCCCCCGCGGCTACGCTGACGTTCAGCAACGCCCGGCCCGTCTGCCCGCTCTGTGCGGCCGCGCACGTCGCCCAGCACAGCCAGAGCCCCCAGAGCTTAGTACAGTGTGCGGTCTACCTCGTAAGGCACGCTCGGGCTGGCATTTAAGTTTCGGCCACCCCAAGCCAAGAACGGAGGGGTATGAGAAAAGAGGGGGGGGGGGGGTGGGCGGGAGGCCCCCTCCCCTCCCCCTTGGCCTGGAGGCCCGCGTGGCCTTGGCCCCCTGGTGGCAAAGGGATTGGGGGTGGAGGGGGGGGGGGAGGGACGGCAAAACGAGGGGGTGGGTGTGGGATTTTCGGGGGGAAAGGGCGGGGGGGGGGGGGGGGGTTCCTTGACATGCGGGCGAGGGGGGGGGGTGAGGGTAAAAGGGGGAGGGGAGGGTGTGCAGAGGTTTTTTTTAGAGGTGCGAGTATGGCAAAAGCTCTCTTTGACAAAGCACCCAAAAATATATAAACCTAAAAAGAAAAATCTTTGCAGCGACCCCCCCCCCACCAAAGCTTGAAAGTGCAGAAACACTTTCTCAGCTAGGATATACGGTCCCCCTCGATTAAGTCATTTGTGCCATTTTTTTTCTCTGAACCATTCTTAGCTAGCCCCCCCCCCCCCAACAAAACACGGACAAAAACTAGCAGCCGACGATGTTGTCTAGTGCGAATCGTTCCCGGACGCCACCCTGGCTGGCCTGGTGTCTGTGTGCGGGCGCGCTGTGTGCCGTGGCTTACTGCCCCCATACTCCGCCGCCGGACGGCCTCCCCAGCCCGAGCCCCACCGCCAGCCCGAGCTCCAGCCGGAGCCCGGGCCCGCAGGCGGCCTGGCTGAACCTCAGCGTCACCAGCGCCGGCGCGACGTACCAGCTGCCGCTGGGCGGCGCGACCGCCGGGCGGCGGTTGCAGCAGTCGACCTTCAGCGTGGACTGGGGGGACGGTTCGGCCGCGGTGCAGTTCACCAACAACGGCCAGGCCTGCAGCCACACGTTTGCCGCCCGCGGCTTCTACCGTGTGCAGCTGACGGGCCCCGTGCTGGGCTGGAGCATGCTGTACGCGACGGGCACGCGCTGCGCCGACTACTACCCGCAGGTGTGGCTGGACGAGGCCGGGCAGTCGTGCCCAGTACCAGTTCGAGACAGCGGGCTCTTCTTACTCCAACCTGTGCAATTGGTACGCGGGCTCGTGGTACGCCTGGGTAGGCGGGCTCGGGGCGTCGCAGGCCTGCTGCGCGTGCGGCGGCGGCACCGTCGAGCCCGCCGAACCGGCGGGGGCTCACCTAGTGGCCATCGACGACTGGGGGCACATCGATCTGCACCCCACGGCCGGCCGGCACTTGCAGAACCTGGTGGAGCTGCAGCGCGTCGCGCCGTTGCCCGCGCAGATCGGCCTCAGGTCTTTGTACCGGTCCTTCAGCGGCCTGGACTCGCTCGCCGCCGTGCTGGACGTGAGCGCGCTGGACACGTCGGCCGTGACCGACGCGTCGTACGTGTTCGCCGAGTCTTTCTTGCTGGACACGGCGGGGCTCGGCGCCTGGAACATGTCGGCGGCCAGGGACCTGGCGTTCGCGTTCGCCGTCACCAACGGCTCCTTCCCGGGCGTCGGGCAGTGGGACACCCGGTCGCTAGTCAACGCGACCGCCGCCTTCAACCACGCCATGGGCTTTACGCAGGACCTCGCGGGGTGGGACGTCCGGGGCCTGCAGCTGTGGGACAACTTGCTGCAGGGCGCCGAGTTGTACACGCACGGGCTGAGCGCCTGGGCCGCCCGCCTGCCGGCGGGCAGGGGCGCCTGCCTGTGGGCCTTTGCGCGCACGCGCGTGCGCGAGCAAGCGCGCGCCGCGCTCTGCGAGCCCGAATTCGTGCTCATCGTCAACAGCGGCTACGGGGACACGCCGTCGCTGAGGTATCTGGACCCGGCCGTGGTCACCAGCATCCCCGCGCACACCTTCGCCGTCGACTGGGGGGACGGCACGACGCAGACGTGCACGCAGGCCCCCGGCACCTCGAGCTGCACCAAGGATTCGGGCGCGTACCCAAACGACCAGGTGTTCATCCTGCGGATCCGGGGCGACCTGCACGGCCTGCGGCGGATCGGCACTAGCGTCCTGAGTATCGTAGCCATCAACTCGTGGGGCAACGTGAGCTTGACCACGGCCCAGTCATCGTTCCACATAGACAACTCGGTGTCCGGTGCTTACCGCAACTCGCTCTTGTACAGCGACAGCTACTCCGACCTGAGCAGCCTGTCGTACGTGGCGCCCATCACGGGCACCCAGGCCCTGCGCTACGTGGACAACTTCGGCGCCCTGTTCGTCAACGCGCGCAGCCTGGTGGGCGACCTGCGGGACTGGGACGTTCCATTGCGGGGGTCGCTGTCGTACATGCTGTCGGGAGCGCGCATGCTCAACCAGCCCCTGTACTGGAACACGACGGCCGTGACTGAATTGTTCCAAACGTTCGCGAATGCCATGAGCTTTAACGGCGACCTCAGCGGCTGGGACGTGGGCCGGGTCACGACCCTGAGCGGGACCTTTAAGGATACCAAGAGCTTCAACCGGGATATCAGCGGTTGGAACGTGGGGGCGGTCACCGACACCAGCTATATGCTGCTCAGGGCCTGCGCCTTCCACCAAGACCTCGGCGCGTGGCCTAGCGGAATTCGGCCGGCCGTGACCAATTGCCCGACCTAACCGTAGATAACCAAGAAAAAAAAAAACAGGCTGAGCTGTAAAATGGCTTATTTAAAAAAAAAATCTCTTTGGACCGGGCCACACACACACACCAGTTATCCAAAGCAAAATACAAGGCGGAGCGGAAGAGAGAAAAAAAGTGCAGATCAGAAAGAAAAAAAACATGGTATATATACAGACAGAAAGTAAAGAGGAGTTAGACAGAAAAAAAAATCTCGCTAGTTGTTGTTTTGGGATGGGAAATGTGCAAGGCCCCCCCCCCCCGTTCTTTTTGCGGCTGGCCAACATTGGGCTGCGCTATGTTGGCGGGGGGGGGGGGGGGGGGGCCTTCGCGCCTTTACCCCCCGGGAGATAGACAAGTCGGCAAGACCTTCAGAAAAACTCTTTTCTTTTTTTTGCTCATGACCACAGGCAAAATGGCCCGCAACCTGATCGACAAATGTTATCATGAGAGTTGCCCGCTCCACAATCAGCCGGCAGAGGTACGTTTCCGCAAGTGTGCCCGCTGTCTATATGCTACGTACTGCAGCCAAAAGTGCCAGAAGGCACACTGGAAGGGCGAGCATGGCCGGCTCTGCCGCGAGGGCTCCTTGTTCGCGACTCAACACCGGCGCCTGAACGCGTACATGTCCTTCATCAGGAAAGAAAAAGGCGACGCGCTCAACCGCGAACTAGTGTCGTTGGCGCCGCTCGGCGAGCAGGGCGGGGTAGTGTACGTGTGCCTGGCCCCGGATGGCACCGAGAGGCGCCGCTACGTGTCGGCGTCTGTGTTGCTGCGTCCGGCCTGGGAAAGACTGCGCTGCATGGTGGCGGAAACGAATAATATGAAAACCGCCTTTGGAGATACCTCTTACCTCCCTGGCGGGGGTGCGGGGGCTTGCCCCTGCTAACTGATTGTAATCATATTTGCCTTAACCTGAACCTCTCGCTGAGTGATTGCCACCGTGTAATGGTTGAAGGCAGCATTTGCGGTGGTCGCATTAAACTCCCATCGTCGCTCAGTATCAAGGCTCAAACCACTGATTTCATTTTGGTCCTTGCTATATAGCGGGCGGGTATTATCCCAAGTATCAACCCAGAACCAATTGTATTTATACACATCGTTATTCAACAAGGCCGAGCCCTCAACCTTTGGCTTCAGGTACATATAGTCTTCTTCGCTAGCAGTGTCGATCTTGAAATCTTGCTGGCGGGCGCCATCCAGAGTAGTGTAAAAATTGACAACCTTAACGGCGGCACGGTTATCGTTGTCATAAGCTGTGTTCTTTCTTTCTTCTGTGTTAAAAACAGAGTGATAAATCTTCTTCAAACGGCGACCGTGCCCGCGGTCAAATCGCATAATAATATTTTGGGTTGTGCTTGCTTGTGTAGTATTCTTGTAAACATAGGGATAATCAATATTGAAGCTCATACCTTCGGGGCTAGCAATCTTCTGCTGGATTGATTGAATGACTTCAGGGTTCGTTTCAACCGCAAGAAACAATGCAAGATTGGTGACATCAGCAGATACAGCCATAGGCATGGTAGCATTTAGTGCGGCAAGATAAGCAGTGCTAATACAAGTAGCAGCACCATTCGTCACCGTATAACCGGTTCTGTCAGTAGCACTCCACACAATCCGCATAGTCAAAATCTCTGGAAACATAATAGTCTTATCAAGTGCGAAAATAGTATTGAGATTCATACCCAAAGGAATTTTAACATTAATGGCCAAAGTGGCATTCGCTCCACTTCCCACAAGATACTTCGCCTGGTTGTAATTAACATTTACAGCCGACAAAGCTCCAACTCCAGTAGTTAGAGCAGCATCATCATGACGACGAGCAGAAATCACTGGCTCACGCAATAGACCCTGAGTAGAGGCGGCAACATCGTTAGCACTATCAGTCGCCGCACGAAAGGCTGTTCTAGTTGCTTCAACAGCACTAATGTTAATCAAACCGTTAGCATTACACTTTTGGAGCATACAACCATATCCACTAGCATCACCGTGGTTAGGAAGGTCAAGGAAATCCTCCAAACTCATTTCTGGTTTCCACAACATCTTAGTCACGTGTCTGAGATTGTTAACATCGCACAGATAAACACCGCTACGGGTCTGAAGTTGTATCTGGCTAATTTGTGAAAGGCAGTCCATAAAAATTCTTGAATAAGTGTTGGCACCAGCCGCTCTCATAGTATAAGTAAAACTCAAATAAGACCGAGCGAGATTAAAAGGTCGGCTAATAAGGTCAAAGCTTCGTTCTTGTCCACCAGCAGTGGTGACTTCAAATGTTCCAGAACCCTCACGAGGGGCAAGCTTATTCAAACGATAAGAAGCACTGATGTAATCAGTCTTGCTGAAATCTAGTTCGCCTCCGTGTTGTGTAGGCATTTTGTTTTCAGGTTTTTTTCGGTTGTCTATATTTTAATATAAGAAAAATAAAATAATTAATTACCTGTAGGGGCAAGCCCCTACAACCCCAATTGGGTTTGAAAGGGTTTACCCTTTCGATTTTAACAAATTAAAAAATGATGTAAACAAATTAAAATAATTCGTTTCGCGGTCAATCAACAAAGTCATAACAATTCCTAACCCGTTGAAATTAACTGGTTGGTCGTTTTCGTCAGTTAAGTAAAACCGATACACATTGCTTGAATTTGTATATAGTCGTTTTCCGTATTCACTACCCGAGCCGTCGTAGATAACAGAGCCAAACGGGATTTCGTTAGCGGTATATATCTCCTGTAATACGTGGTTATCACCTTCGCCTACCATGTCGCTTTGTAAATATAATGTTTTTTCGCCCGTCAATATTATGACATTTGACGACCTCAGGTTATTATTAGCAAAGAAGTAAGTAGAGGACCGCTCAAACCCCATAATTTCGTGGATACGAGTTTCGTCATCAAATATAAACCGCGGTTGAAGCTCACCGGAAGTGGAGTGCCCCCTTCGGGAGGCATGCCTAGGTTGTTAGCTACGGTAAATAATAGCTTGCCGTCTTCTGGGTCGGTGTTTGTGTTGTTGCTTGTTATTGTGTATGTGTAGTTGTTGGGGCTGTCTGCGGTTAGAACTTCGGCCTGCTTATTTTTTAAGTTGTTCATCGTATAGTTGCCTTCAGGTATCGTAATGACCGCCTCGTTGCCATTCTCACTCAGAGTAAAAGTGTTGTAAGGACTTGCCACAGAGTAATACGATTTAGGCACATAGATATGAAATATTTTACAATGGGTAGGATTGTCTAGCGATTTCATATCAATGGAGTGAGTGAAATCACTGTCCGTGCCGTTTATCCTATTTTTGCTGTTGACATAGTAAATGTTAGAGCTCCTGCCTCCCATATACTCCATTGCGGAGACTTCGCCTCCGCACCTCCACGGGTTTTGTGAAACTTTTTCAAAAAGTTTCTATGTAATGGAAAATATATTTTTTGTTTTGATTGCTTCAAATAAAGATATCAAATCCGTAGCCGTTCTGGGCTTTCAACTCCTCCGCTTCTTTTTCTTTTAAGTCAGTCCAACCGCTGGAAAATTTAAAACGGTTTCCTTTAGCTTTTTCTAACAAAAACCTAATACTATGCCACCCGCAGGTATCTGTCGTGTCTGATTGTTGTTTAACTTGATTAACGTTCATTAATAAGTAACTATCAGGACGGCTTTTATCTATTAGCTGTTTCATTTGGTGTTGAAATAGGTCAGTCGGTTTATACAGGGCTAGCGAGTCGTATATCTCTATACTTCTATCGCCATCTAAAGAGCAAAAAAACAGCAATCCAATGTGAACCTGGTTGACTAGACTTATCCAAGTTCATAATAAATCCATACTTCTTTCTTTTTTCTGGTTTCAACTTGTGTATTTCGTCGCTCGCTACTGTCCCTAAATACCAATCTTGCTTTTTTCATAATGTCATCTATTTCGTTAGTCATTAGCCCTCTTCCTGCCCCCGCTAAGTTCTCTGTAGTTTTTGTTGCTCTTCTGTTGGTGGTTGTTGTTGCTCTTCTGTTGGTGGTTGTTGTTCTTCTGTTGGTGGTTGTTGTTCTTCTGTTGGTGGTGGTGATGGTTGCTCTGGTGGTGATGGTTGCTCTGGTGGTGGTGATGGTTGTATCTGGAATTCATTTGAAAGTGCTTTATATGTGTTGGGATCTTCATACATTTTGTTTATCAGTTTATTTACTAATTATTTTTTCTTTGATTTGGTCTTCCATTCACTTCGTTTCAAATGCTTTTTTATCATCATCTTAGTTAATATTTTTCTAATGATGTCTTCCAATTTCTTAGCACCAGTTCCGCCCTGTGCGGTTAGCCCTATTAAAGCATTTTCCAATTCCGTAAATGTCATACCAGCGGTTATGTTTAGTTCATCTTGTTTATTAACTATGATTTCTTGGATATAACCGTTAGCCGTTCTGCCTTCAGCATCTTTGTTTCCGTGTTTGCTCCCCCTCGTTTTCCACCCTAGTTTTTTTGCTAAACTATTGACGCTAATCTGTCTTTTCTTGCCGCCGCTAGAAAATAGTGTTTGAGCTCTTTCTATCTTCGCTATAAATGCTTTCTGTTTTTCTTCATTTACCTTCTGTTCTGCTTCGGCTGTTTTCTGGTCTGCTTCAATTGCTTGCTGTCTTAAATCGTCTTGTCGTCGTTTCGCTTCATCATCCCTTCTTTGAAGTTCCTCCGCAAATGCTATGGCTTCTTCTTCGGTAAAAACATACTCCCTTTGTTTTTTTTCCTTTCTTTTTAATTTATCTTTTGCTTCTTTCAATGCTATACCTCTTTCAAGTAAAGCTTCGTCCATCGCGTTTTGTCTTTTCATTTCTCCGTCAATAAAAGCCAATCTTTGAGCTTGAAAGTTTTCGGTTTGTATGAGTGCGAGTTCATTTCTTTTCGTTTCTGCTTCTCGCTCTTCTATTTTCTTTTGTTGTTCTTTTGCTTCTTTGTCTTTCTTTTCTAGCTCGTGTATTTGCTCATACTTTTCCAGTTTGAGTTTATCTAGCTGATTATTTACCTGATTGCGGTTCTCGTGTTCAAGACGGTTGAATTCAGACTTAATTACTTTCTCGCTGGCATTTTCTTTTCGTTTCCCTCGTGGTTTGTTTGTAGGGGCTTCGCCCCTACGACCCCGGGGTTTGAAAGGGGTATCCCCTTTCATATATTTCAAAAACAGTTTAACGATTTGAAGTGTTGAAAGGTCATTCGTTTTCTCGCCAAAGTTGAGATATGCTCGTTTACCTTTCACTTTAATATACGGTCGACCATCTTTAGTTCTGTATATCCTCGGCGGTCGTTGTTTAAGTTTCTTCTTTGGCTTACTTCCCCCTCCTTTTATTAATTTCGTCATAGGTATATTGTTAGTGAAAAAAAATAATATAAGATTTTACATTTGTAGGGGCAAGCCCCTACAACCCCACGGGGGTTTGAAAGGGGTTTCCCCTTTCTACCGAAACTTAACTGTTCCTCCTCTTTGCTTGCCGTATCCTTGTTTCATTGCGGCCTTGCTACACGGTCCGCATAAGGAACTCCGACATCGCTAAGAAAAGTAGCACCCCTTGAAATCAATTGGTTGTTCTTGATAAAACCTATTAGCATCCACTATCGCTTTTCCGACCTTCCCCCAATTTACTTTGCCTCCTGTTTGTTTCTTTTTTCACTTCTTCTTTCTTCCTCCTGCTAAACTTGGGTTTGAAAGGGCTCGCCCTTTCTGTGGCATACTGACTGGTGAAGGATTGTATCCGATGTTATATCCCGCTGGTTGTGAAATAATCACTGGTGATGATGGCATCTATATATAGTTCTAAAAAAAAAAATAATAATAAAATTACTTTAAACGAATATTGAAGTTTTTTCGTAATTCATCAGACACCGCATCAACATACAAAAAGTTAAATCTTTCCTTCGTCGCTTCGTGATATTTTTCAATGAAGTATTCAAGGTCGTAGCCGAGGTCCAGATGCTTATACACGAGTTCTATTTTATCTACACTCTGTCCAGGAAAGGTAAGAAGGTAGTCCAGCTGTTTAATAGCTTCAGGCCGTAAGTCGTTAAGGTACTGCGAGCTCATAATCACTTTTGACTTATAGTGTCTATTTTTTTTCAACAGGTCGCTCACGGACTTATCCCTTAAACCTGAGCCGAGGTCATCTAAGACAAAAACAACTTCGGGAGTTTGATACTTAGACGGTCTCGGGTGCTTATCTTTTCCCTCCTTTTTCTTCTCTTCCTCTTTACCAAAGTATAAAAACTCCGGCTTCGGTTCTTCTTTACCGTCCTGTACAATCTCTCCTTCTTCTTGCTCTTCGTCTGGCTTGTTCAGCTTGTCTAACTCGTAATCAATCACGCTGTCCGTCCGTTTTCAAATATGTGTATATAGCCATCGGGTTTCCCTTCTTCTTGAAGTGCTTAACCATTTCTTTGTAGATGTGGTCCTTGTGTATTGTGCTGGCTATAATAACAATGCGGGTCTTTTTGTCGTCGTTCGTTTCAGGATTTCAAACAGTGCGGTCGTCTTGCCACTCTTCTTGCGAGCGAGAAGAAAAATATCAGCGAACGGCTCATCAAATAACTTATGTCCTTTTGCCAACTTGTCTCCATCTCCGTTTTGCTTGACTGGTTTTACCTTTACATTATTGATTTTCTCCATAGCACCTCCAAATATATTACATATTCTAAAATATATTTCTTTACCTGCGGGGTTTTTCGTTGAGCATCTACCCTAGAAATTCTAAACAAATAACAATTCTTCAAGCTAGCTGGTCAGTCTCAATACAACCATTGTCTGTTTTAAGCACTTTAAAAGTGTATTGTCTATCGGTCCAATTACAAAGGGTTATAATGGCGATAATGATACCCATTTGAAGTAAGTATTTAATAAGACGGCCGTCGGTTTTTCGCTTAGTCAAACAGCAATCCCAGCTGTCCTCGTATTCGTGGTCTAATTTTTTTTCTTCCTGCTTAATTTGGACATCTAGCACGCGGTTCTTCAACTCTGGTGTCAGTTCGCCATCTACTTCTATGATTGGTGGTGGTGGATGTAATCTAGGATGCATTGTAATTACGGATTTCTGCTACTAAATTTGCTTGGTCTTGTAATATATTAAGTATAGTTTTATTTTTTTTTCTAAATTACTCACCTTTTCTGATAATTCCTGTGTCGCCTTAATTAATGGTGCGATAAACTCTGGATAACCTATACCATAACCAACATCACCACTATCAACGTATTTAACATCTTCTGGATTAACACTCACACCTTTCAATTCGCATTCTTTTCTTTGCTTTGGACACGGAACCATAATTGTTTCTTTTATAAAACCGCCAAAATCTAGCATATCCATTTCTGTTAGTATGTCCTCTAATTCCTGTGCTATTAAGCCAGTCCTACATTTTTTTATCATCAATCATACGATAGCAGACTGGATTTAACTTATTAATAAAATCTAAGCCTAAGCATTCCTTTATATCTTCTTTTTTTCTCCTGTCTGAATATTGAATTTGATTAGACAATACCCATAATTGTCCATCGCTTGCTTTCAAAGACATTAAAGCAGTATTTGAACTATTCTCCCATATGAACCTCGTTGAAGAATTATTCACTCTAAATCTAATAGCATAAGAAGTTAATCCTCCGCCTACTCCTGCTGGTGCTGTTCCTCCACTTAATGATTTATTTGCTCCAGACTGAGACATATAAATCCCCCATGCTGAATCAGCAGTATCCCATACAAATATTCCTCTCGCATTCGTCCCGTCTGTTTGTCCCTGAATTCCTATTTTCGCTCCATTATTAGTTGTGGTCGTTAGCAACCCAGAATATGTAGTTCCCGCACTAGCAGTTATCAATCCTTTTGTCCATAAAGTTCCGTTTGCGCCATTCAATGACATTAATAGTTGCTCCCCTGAATTCTTCCATATAAAACCTATCGTAGAATCATTAGCAACCCTAAAACGAAAAATATACGAAGCAAAATCATTTCCAGAAACTGCCAAAGCATTTGCTAAACTTCTAGTGTTTCCAACTCCACCAGATGCCGCATAAATTCCCCAACTTGTATTGGTGGTATCCCATAGAAATATTCCTTTTGCATTTGTTCCGTCTGTTAGTCCCTGAATTCCTATTTTCGCCCCACTGGCATTCGTTACTGACGTTAGTGTGCCAGTGTATGTAATCCCCGCATTCACAGTTAGTATTCCTGCTGTGCTTATATTCATCGCCTCAGACCATGTTATATTGCTTCCTGCTGCTATTCCTGATTTATAGTTAAAAGCAAGTTTGTTTGAGTTTTTGTATATTTGAAAGTTTGAACCAGCATTACTTGATTTCCAGTTTGCGCCGTCATAATAAGCATCAAAACTTAAGCCTATATTGTCGTGTGCCCAGTTCAATAATTGAAATGTTGGATAAGCATCCGTCGTTGTTATTGCTTGTAAGTGTGCCCCTCCGATATTTGAAGCAGTCCCGTATAATTCTAAGCCCCCTGTCGCCCCTGTGCCTTTCGTTGTATTACCTATGATTATTGGCTTACCTGATGCTGTTGTTATTTTGTCGCTCGTTGTTAATGTTGTCGTAGTTATTCGGTTGAAGTAATTGTTCCAGCACTTGTTATGTTGTTTGAATTCATATCTAAGGCACCATAAAACCGCATACCGCCAGCATTGTTAAAAAGGACAATGTCTGAAGAAGCAGATTTATTATCCAAAAGTGTTGAAATATAAAGTCCCGCCCCTTTTACATCAAATGCTACATTCGTGAATACATAACCTCTTTGGTCTGCGGTTCCACTTGTAGCAGTATTTAGAGTAAATAAGAAATATTGATAATCACCTGATGTCTGTGAAAAGAATATATCTCCTCCATTTTGATTTAATATCCTCGCCCCATTATATGTTATATTTCCACCATTAATGATAACTTGATTATTAAAATCATCCGTTTGTGTTAAAGTTAGATATTTTATCGTAGTGCTCGCTCCATTAAATGTTTTACTTCCTGTTATGGTTTGGTCTGTTTTGGTTTAATATCCTTGCACCGTTATATGTAATATTTCCACCATTAATGATTTCTTGATTATTAAAATCACAGTTTGTGTTAGAGTTAGATATTTTATTGTAGTGCTCGTCCCTTCTGTGGTTTGGTCTTTGAAGAATACCTCGCCGTCCTGTCCAGACGAAGATATGCATCCAGTTGCTGCTGTCAGTTCTTTCTTTAACTGGAGGGCCTGTTTGAAGAGAGAAAGTTGCGTAGGTGTTAGGCTTTCGTTTATAAAGATGTTGAATGGTTGTTTGTGTTGTTTAAGGTGTGTGCCTGTCCAATCGATAGTGTCGTGTTTGAGGGGTTGGTTTGGGTTGTGTTTTTGGAATGTGTTCTTGAGTTGGTTTGAGGCGAAGCGCAGGATGATTGTAGGTGGGTGTTGGTGTTTTTTTCGTGTCGGTTTGTTGCTTTTTGCGCGGAAGCATTTTATAATGTTATCGGGGTTGTACGGTGTGCCTTTTGCTTCGAACATAGCTTTTACGATTTGTTTTGTGTCTTCTTTTGGTGTGTATGGGATTCCTGTGATAATTAGCTCGCAGGTTGGGTCGCTTTCTTTCAGATTTGCCTTCAGCTGTTGCTTGTCTTCGCCGCGCTGTTCGTTGATTTGGATGTTTCGTAGGAACTTAGTTCCTGTGTTCTGTAATATCGACCATTGTCCCATGGGTGGTGGTGGCTCAACTTTGGAGTTGCGTTCTTGTTGGGTTTTGAGATCTTTGATCTGATGGAGTATTTCGCTGGCGTTTAGTCGTAGAGAGTCCACTTCCGCTGAGAGTCTCGACAAGTCGCTTTCCTGAGTTTTGATTTGCTGTTCGTGTTGATTGATCTTGGTTTGGGTTAGCTCATTTTTGTGGGCCTGGGTTTGGTGCTGAGTGTCGAGTTTAGTTTCTAGTTCGTTTGTTTTGGTGTGGAGTTTCGTCTCCAGTTCGTTTGTTTTGGTGTGGAGTTGTTTGATTTCCTCTGCAAGTTGGTTTCTGTTGAGTTTTTGTTCTTGTTTGATCGTGTTGATCATGGGGGCGATCACAGTTGTCATTGAATGCATGATCATCTCTTGGATTTGTTGGAGGGTCAGTGGTAGCGTGGTTGTTAGCGTTGTTTTGCATGAGTCTGTGTTGTTGGCTGGGTTGGGTTGGTTGTTGTTTGGGTCCGTTGGTGTTTCAGGTGGCGAGTTTGTGG
>WBZZ01000006.1:0-37500 GCA_019918135.1 Paulinella micropora
CTTTGTTGTTGGAGAATAACTTCGGGGAGCTAGCAGTTTTGGTGTCAGCTGGTGGAGTAGCATCTCGGCCAGAAATACCAGGGGAGCTCTTTAATTCTCATGTGGTGATCAATCGACGCGACCCTCAATGGCTCAATAATGTAGAAGTTCGACATTATTTGTACCCGATCCATCTGTCACGCGCCTTTCTGTTCGCCCCGACCTTGCCTTCCGCTCTCTACCTGTTGGTTCTACGTTTTCTTGCCCGTCAGTACGATATGGCCTTTGTTCTGGCTGACTCTTGCGTCAAAGACACGGCCTTGAGCGCGGAAGAAGCTCAGATCTGGCAGCAGGTGGAATTTTCGGGTGACGACACTTTCCCCGATATACACGCCTGCAGGCTCAAGCTCTCCTTGACTACCATGGGAGGTGGTGTGATGGAGTGTCCGTGGGATATCTCCCGTGAACTCCATCAGTATCTTCTCAAGTTGCCGCAGATTTCCGCAGCTTGTCGTCTCCTTCCAGACGAAGAGCTGGCACTCATAGATCTTGCAAAAGGGGGCATGTCGGCCGAAGTACATAACCGCAAGAACTATTTGCGCTCGTTTGAAAGTAATCAACAATTTTACAAGTTGGTGTATCCTCACAGCATCAAGCCCAATTCTTTCGACGAGGTTGATGATCGCTCTGCACTGTCACAGTCTATGGAATCCCTGGCAAAACTGGGAACTCTTTCTTACAAACGTCCCTCGGAAGAGGAGGGAGAAAGCGCGTTGACCCAGGTGAATTGGTGGCTTATGAATGGGCTCAAACTGTCCGGAGGATCAGACAGTCTTGGCTTCCTTTTCTTCTACGAACTCATGACTGGCACTTTCAACTGCAAGTTTAGCGCGCTTGACTCGTGCTACATTCTTGCCTGCGTCATGATACGACTTTTCTACAATGAGGACGATTACTTGAAAAAATCCCAGCAAATGTCTGCTTTACGTTTGTTTGATCGCAACTCTCCATTTGCCCGTATTGAAGCCCCAAAGTTCAAAGACACACGCAAATTCAAGGTGAGCATTGCGTTTAAGGGTCAAAACCATATCTCAAAGCTCTTCAAGGAGCTAGCAGCAACCATAGACGCCAAGAAAGATCAATTGAATTGGTGCGCAGATAGCAAAGCTTCGATGAAACTCTCGCAACAGCGCGGCGCAGCTTTGCCCTCTGCCGAGGAGCTTCAGAGGGCTAGGCTCAGCGCGGCACCTCGTATCGCAGACTTCGGCTGTCCCAAACGCGCGGTGAGGGTGGTTCAACCTGTAGATGGTTTGGGCGTATCTGTGAACGACATCAAAGCCTTCTCTACGTGGCCGCTGGGTCCCGTAGGACTTGCCAAGTATGTCGAGCGACAGACCAGAGCGCAGATGGGAAAGAGCGCGATTTCTGACGAGCTGCCTTTCATAGTGGACAAGCACCCTGCTGCTGGTACGTATATCGCCAAAGGAATCATCAAGCGGTTCATCGCAGATGCTGAGATCTTCGCTAAGCAGGAGAACAACGCCGTCAATCCCAGACTCAAGCTCCTCTTGGACAGCGACCTGGACGCCGTTCTGAGCCAGCCCAGCAAAGCCAACGAGGCGCTCAAACAGCTTGAAGTTTTGTTTCAGTCTTTGAGTAAGCTGCGGGCTGAGGATAGCAAGTACGTGATCGAGGGTGTGGACTTGGTCAACGACTTGGCCAACTCATTCGACGACGCTCCTGGCCAAGAGCGTGCTCAGCTCGGGTTCGAATGCGCTCGTGCTGCAGGAACGGAGGTGACCTTGTCGTTTGATTTCCTAGTGTCCTCACTTCTGTCCAGTGAAGGAGATGGAGATCTAGCGGTTCTGAACCCGTTCCTTGGTGCTGCAAGACAGACCGCTGTCCCCGATCTGACCATGGGCGTCATGTTCCGAGCCACTCGCTTAGCTCAGCTATCTCGAGTCATGACGGACCTCAAGAGTCTCCTCAAATTTCTATCAACGCTTCAAAAAACTCCAAATAGCCCAAAAATTCAGGACAAGACTACTTTGTTTCTCAAGGCTCAGGCTGTGGCGGAAGGCCTATCAGCACGTCGCCACTACGTGACCAACGATTCTAAAGAAGAGGGAGGCGGGCTCGTGTGTGACCCGAGGTTTCTGGTCTTCGAATTCGCTTACGGGCTTTTACTACGGGAGGCGCAGGTTCAACTCATTCGTTCCTTCGTGGACTCGGTCAGGCAAGGAGAAAGCCCTTGCCATCAAATGATCATGGGAGGCGGCAAGACGACAGTCGTGGCTCCTCTGTTGGCGCTGCTCATTGGAAACAGAAACAACTTGGTAGTACAAGTTGTACCGCGAGCGTTGTTGATGTTTTCTCGAGCAGAGATGCGCGCCAAATTTTCCGCTATCATCCAAAAGCCTGTGTATACATTTGAGTTTGATCGATTCACGACTGTCACGACTAAGTTGTACTCGAAGCTGGTAGCTGCGCGTGCGAGACGCGCTGTTGTCATCACCGACTCCACAGCCCTCAAGTCTTTTGCACTCAAGTTCCTCGAGCTACTCAATCTGCTTGATGAATCTCAGTACGACGACGACGAAGGCATTGTAGCCAAAACCGCCAACGTGGCCAAGTCGGCTTTGGGCTTTTTGTCTGGTGCATTCGGCCTAATCAGCAAAGGCAGCAGCAACACAATCGTGTCCCGAGCTGCGGTTGACGATTCAGACGAATTCGAGGGTCTGGAACCTATTGCAGCCTTGCGGAAGCAAGCACACAACGCGGCCTCCATCCTGTTGCTGCTGAGAGAGAGCTCACTGCTGCTGGATGAGGTCGACCTGATTCTGCATCCGCTCAAGTCAGAACTCAACTGGCCCCTCGGCAAAAAGCATGCGCTCGACTTCTCCAACAGCAAGCTGGGCAAAGGACTTCGTTGGGACGTTCCGTGGCACTTGTTGGCTGCGTTGTTCTACGCGACGGGAAGAAGTCCCAGTGCACCGCTGGAAGAGTCGAGAAAGGCACAGGTCCTACTGCAACAACTCAAAACCATTGTAGAGAAGGGGACCGAGGCCAAGCTACTCCAAACGACACCGCACCTTGTGCTATTGTCAAGGCGTTTTTATTCCGCCGAGATCAAGCCTATTCTCGTACAGTGGATGGCGTTGTACCTGTCGTTCAAGCAAGCCAAAGGTTTAACAGACGCCGAAGTTATCGAGTATCTCACGGTTGGTTCCCAGGCTAATGAGGTCCTGAGCAACAAAGTGCAGAAAACTCTTTCTGGAGAATTTGTTAAAGTTCTCAACCTGGGTCACGATTGGTTGAAGACACTGCTGCCATTTGTCTTAGGAAAAATCAACCGAGTTGGCTTCGGTCTTTTGACCCCCCAGGATCTGGAGCGTGCGTTGGCCATCGACCCCAACATGCCACGCTCACGCAAGCTGCTGGCCGTGCCCTTCGTTGGCAAAGATGTGCCTTCTCGCTCCTCCGAGTTTAGCCATCCCGATGTTGTGATCGGACTCACAGAACTGAGTTATCGTTATGAAGGAATGCGAGAGAACGATTTCAAGTGGGTCATCAATACCTTGAAAGAAAATATGGAGGACGAGATCGGTCCATACAAAAGCCGACCAAGCTGTTTGCTTTTCAACAAATGGGTGCGCGCCGCTGGTGGCCGCGTTCGCGGAACGCGCAGAGAAGAGGCCAAAGTTCAGTCAGAGAAGGCAGAGAGGAAGAATCAGGACGAAGAGCAGTTGGAGTTGGCGGTAGATCCCACCAAAGATATCTGGACTCTGCGCTTGATCGACTTGGACGACCCTGACCAGATGCAAGTTCTGACCAGCCTGCTTTCTCACTCCCATCACATGATCAAATACTACCTGGATCAGTACGTGTTCCCGTTGACGATGCGCCACCAAGGGCTCAAGCTCAGCGCTTCAGGTCAAGCGCTTGGAGGTGACTTGCTCTTCAAACGCCGCCTGGGCTTCTCTGGAACGCCGTCCGACCTACTGCCTCTGGAACTGGGCCAGTGTCGCTACGAAAAGGGCTCGGACGGGAAAATGCTGTACTTCCTAACAAATTCGGAAATCATGTCGTACCAGATCCTTCCTCGCACTTGGACAGTGAAGTCGCTCTTGGATACTATCGCGAAGGCGGACCCACCGTACCACGCCCTGATCGACACAGGTGCACTCGTGACCGGTCTATCGAACCTGCAAGTAGCTGAGTACCTGCTGAGCAACGGGCTGCCAACTATGGAAGGAGTCATCTTCTTGGATGAGTTTGACGACAAGATGATCTTGCTTCGCAGTACGATGAAACCCATCAGGCTGAGCCAATGTGGGCTGCCTCGAGACAAACGCTTCAGCTTCTACGACCAAGTGCACACTACTGGCATGGACATCAAGCAACCGGTGAACGCCCAGGCAGTGCTCACTCTTGGTAAAGACATGGTCTTCCGTGACTTCGCTCAAGGGGCCTTCCGGATGCGTGGGATTGGCATTGGACAGACCATCAAGCTCTTTATCATCCCAGAAGTTCTCAAGCTGGTGAACATTCAAGTGCAGATTGGTGAGGGAAAGCGTACTGCGAAGCAGGACAAAGAGGACCCTTACCAACAGAAATTGCTCTATCCAGAGCTTGCAGAGCTGGAGAGCAGCCAGCAACCTCCAGCCACTGTGCTAGAGACCTTGAGACATGTGTCAGCGTGGCTGATTATCAACTCCATGATATCTGAGCGCACGCAGTTCAACATGTTATCGGAGCAGTGCTTGCTCAACGTTCCTCAAAAGAGCGCCTTCGCGTATCTGCTAAGCAACTACAAGTCCACAGGGCTACCCGATGTTGCAGACTCTGTCACTGTGGCAAAGGCGATTGAGGTCTGGCGTATGCGCGTTGACTTCTCTGTCCAGAACGCAGTGCCTAAGCTGTCCAGCTTTCTCGAAAAGCTAGAGAAATTGATCAAGTTGCATGAAGAATTCTCGAGGAAGGAGATCGATGTTCAAAGAGGAATCATTAAACGTCTACAGGAAGGCACTGCTAAAGCGTCATCCACCGACGTGGAAGCTCTCTCTGAGAATACATCGGACCACACCATTGCTCTGCAACAAGAGCAGGTTCAAGAGCAAGAACAAGAGCAAGAACAAGAGCAAGAACAAGAGCAAGAACAAGAAATCATTCAGGAACAGGTGGAAGAGGAGACCTTCAGGAAAAAGAAGTACTCTCGGCATGGGGAGGACATCAATTACTGGAAAATTACAGATCTTGCATCCCCTCCAGAGTCAAAGTTGCATGGGTTCACGCCCCTCTCCAAGTTCACCGTCAAATCAAGCTTCACTCGCGACACCGCCACCAAGGCGCTGACATTCCCTTCAGAGCTTCACTTTTCTCACAATTACTTCCATCCAAGCTGGATCGATGGACACAGGCGCATCAAGAATGCCATCATGGTCATGGAATGGATTCCGAACCCCAAGCAGCTGGTCGATACCAGCAGCGTCCATAGAACCTTGTCAGATCCCTTACCATATCTAGCTCCAGCCGCAGAGATTCAGCTCAAAACTGCATTCCGATTGTTTGACATGAAAGGCAAACAGCAGCTGGATACCGCAGAGCTCAGACAACTGTTGTTTGCCGTTGATGCTCTGGGAGGACTTATGAGCAAGGAAGAAGAAGACAAACTGTTCAGCACTCTCACGTCGAGGCTTGGCGTACAGTCGGCATCCGGACTGATTTCGTACGACAAAATCAAAGACATGATGTTGAAAAATACCTTCAGCATGAGTCAAACGGGCAGGTTCTTTGTTCTGCTGTCCCTGAGGGAAGCAGAGACGTTGCGAGGGGTCATGCATCTGGTCCCAAGAGGACAAAACTTGCTCAAGGGTTCGGAGACCTCCGTTGCTCTTCGCTTCGGCTCGCAGATTCTCGAGGCGACGCAAGGCTTCCAGCCTTCCTCACAGTACCAAAGTGATACGGCAATCCAGAGTTTTCGCTTTTTAGATTCGGAGATGCACTACAACGACCGCAGCTTGAATATTGTCATCAGGGCCGTCCAACGCAATGAATTGGATGCCAGAAAGGTCTGGTTTGACGAAATTCGCGGTTGCCGCCGCAGAAGGCAAAAGGATTGGAACCATCTCCCAGTTGCACGTATATTCTCGATTCAAGACGAGTACTATATTCTGTCGAATCGAGCAGTGATCGCTCGGGCCAGGGAAACCATCAGACAACGCAACCTGCTGTTGCTAGATGCGTTCCGTGCCTTCGACTGCACCAGAACCGGCAAAATCAACTGCTCGGAGCTGTACGGAGGGCTCACCTGGCTGGGCATCGAAGTGGAACCAAGCGTCATCTACGACATCATGAAGCAGGCTGACAGGCGAGGGTTGGGTGTTATGTCCTACAAGGAGTTTCAAAGGACCTTCAGGAATCCCGACACGCTGGCATCAGAAGGTGAGGAGCAATTTGGCAGGATGACAGAGGAGGAGCTGCCTCCGGTGAAACCTCGGCCCATCAAAGAGCTGTTCCAGGAGTATGCAGAAAGAAATATGAGCAAAAAAGACAAGCTGCTTGCTCAAAAGGACCTTGAATTCAAGCAAAAGGGAATTCCCGAACAGCTTGTACGCGAAGTGAAATGCAAGCTTCAAAAAGTAGATTACTATTCGGAGGTGTGGAACTCTCGTGGCAGCAGGTGTAGAAACCAGACAAGTGTCTGGCAACCGCTAGGGAGGAAAGGTTTGCAGAAGCTCAAGGCAAACAAGCTGCGCATCTGTTTGGGGCACTACGCATCTAAAGGTTACAGTCAACCAGGCAAGGATTCAAGCTTGAGTTTTCGGTTGGAGCGGTTCACTTTGGAGCTCACCGACCTGACCACGTCGACTGTTTTGCAAAGTGATAACTTGCAGTCTGTAGCCAATATCTTACTTCCACACCCTACCCATTACAGAGAAGTCTTTTCTCAGAAAACCGACAAGATGGATTTCTATGTATGGTTGCCCCTCCCTCCCAACGATGATTTTGTTCCCCTCGGCATGATTGGGACGACCGATCGCAAAGAGCCTGACGTTACTGCGTGCCGCTGTGTTCCCAAGAGCTGGGTAGTGCCCAGCAAATCCAAGCCTGCCAAGATCTGGACCAACGAGGGAGGGTCTGGCGGTAAGCTGGGCAGCCTGTGGGCCATGGCATATGGTCTCTTGTGGGCAGTGGAGGGAACAGACCCTCCCGCCGTTGAATTCCAGTGCGAGTTCTTTAGCCGTCGGTTCTTCGTCAAAGATGCGCCAGGAGGCATTTCGCATCTCATGCCTCACGCAGAGTCTTCAACAGCTGAGAGGAGGAAATCCGTTTCTGTCCCTGGTGATGAGGAAAGCAAGGCTGAAGTGCAAAATACTCTCCCTCCCCCTCTGCCGGGTAGCATGTCCATCAGCGTGTATGCAAGGCAAAATTGTTTCATGCCTTAATAGGTTCGTCGCAGAGGCGACCGTCGCTTCCGCAAAATACTCTCCCTCCACCTCTTCCAGGTAGGAAGTCCATCAGCACATTCTTGTGCATGCAGGCGATTGTTTCATGTTGATCTAGGTTCGTCGCAGAGGCGACCGTCTGTTCCAAATACTGCAGCTCCCGACCCCACTTCTTCAGGTTGACATACCATAAAGGCAGTAGAACATTCGCATCGTACTTCGTCCACCCCTTCTCCTTCCCCTTATCCTTTCCTCTGTAACATACCCACACGCAAATATGTAAGAACGCTCATATTCATATCAAGACATGCGTTGCGAAAGCAGACGAAGCATGCCATATATTATCCCACTCACGTTTGACTGCTCTGTCCAGCCACAGCTCCTCTCGAGCCGTCGAGCAACCCAAATAGAGGTCTAACTATCGCACATGACTTCTGTTTAGTCATCACTTGATTTGTTTTGTTGTTGCAGAGATTGATTTTCGAATCGAATGATGTCGGTAGGCGAAACCTCTCCTGTTGTTCTTTGTGTTTTCTTCCTTATCCTCCTACTATTACTATTTCTAGAACCGCCACCAGTGCTACTACTACTACTACTACTACTACTACTACTTCTACTACTACTACTACTACTACTTCTACTACTACTACTACTACTACTACTACTACTATTTCCATTACTCTACTACGACTACTACGACTACTACTACTACTACTACTACTACTGCTGCTGCTGCTGCTGCTGCCGCTGCTGCTGCTGCTCTAACACCATCACCGTGGCAGCGGCTACCATCTCTATGACTATTATAGCAAGAATATGAATAAATGCATTAGTCCAAAGCCTACTTAAATCGTTTGCTAGTATTATTAGTACGTCGATGTCGTACTCATTCGCCAAGACGGGTTTTCTGTACGCTTTCTTCGAGCTGGTGACTTGAGAAGATGCAAGAGGGACCAAAACTGTTCAAAGCAGCATAAAGAGAACCTGTCTTGAAAGCTACTTGGTATTTTTCACGTAAACACTTTCAATAAGAAAATACTTGGTACAGCCTGGCACTAGTAGGGATGACACTGCGTGGAAAGCCTAAGAGGAAAATGGAAGTGGTTTCTAAGAGATACAAAACGGTAAGCAAAAATGGAGAGTGTAACGTAACTGTTTAACAGCCCCAGAGTCAGTCCATCCTGAATTACATTAAGATTTCGGGTCCGGCAGAGCCGAGGTGTAATAGATGTAGTTAGAGGTGTGTTTGTGCACGCAGTGCATGTGTACCTGAAGCAGTGGGCCCGGGGGGGCCAACGCCAACCCCGCCTCGCCGCGCTGTCGCGCGGCAAGGCAGGGTTGGCGTAGGGGGCCCCTTTGCAGTTTATGACACTTAAAAATGTAAGATTAAGAGGTTGCAGGGGGAGGGGTTCCCATTCTGTAGACACTTGGTCTTTATTGAGACAGAAGGAAACTGAACCCAACACATGCTCAATCACATTGGACAATTAATTAGACCCTTCCTCCTCAACTATGTCTGTATTGCTATTTGGTACGTTAGCCTTATTCGTTACGGTTAGTAGTATTATTAGTTATTAATACAGTCATTTAGAGTAGCTTTTCTGGTACTGGTGGCACTAGCTTTTTACCATTACCATTATTGCACATATCAGGCCGTTTCGTTGGTCATTTTCTGGAGGTACATCTTTTGTGTGACGTCTTCAGTTGGACTGGCGGGAATTGTTCAGTATTGTTAAATTCTTTTACGTGGGAAGCAGTTGGCCGGTAGGAGGGGGATGCACCGAGTTCCGGTCACCGTTTGCAGAAGTCGCGAGGGTTTTCTCCCAACTTGTTATCGAGCCTTGGAGCGTGACCTATGCAACGGATCGCAGAGGAGAACCTTCGTTAAAGGGGTGAGTGATCCACCTTAAGTGACCCCATACAGGAAAGTGCGCATTTTCAATTGTGTGGCTACAGCTGATCATTGTAGACACAACCCACGCTCTGCTTTGCTGGTGTGCAATGCAAGGGCAAGGTGAGGGACAGGACAGAGAGCAAGACACCGAAGCATGCAGTGCGCAGGGAGGGTAAGCCTCCTAAAGGGTGTGGTGCTTTTGCCAGCTCGGTGACGTGGCCAGTTGCGATTGATTGCCGTGGTAACTGTGGGATTGAGCACCCCTGGCCCACGGGACATAACAAGTTACAAAACCAAAATACAAAGCAGTAGGTCTGCTGTGATTGCTTGCCGTGGTAACTGGGGGATTGAGCACCCCTGGCCCACGGGACACAACAACCTACATTACAAAGTTACTGTTGAGCAGTAGGCAAGTTGTGATCGTCATTTGATTGCCGTGGTAACTGGGGGATTGAGCACCCCTGGCCCACTGGACACAACAGCTTACCTTGCTAAGTTCTTGTCGCATTCGTACTGCATCATTGCATCTACTCCTTGTATTGCTGTAGTGACTGTGTGAGGAGTGAGAGAGAGATGTGGTGAGGGAGTGAGCTCTGAAGAACCGTGCGTAGGACACGAGTGGAGGAGCGAAAGGTGAGTGTTTAGGTGGTTGTACCAAAACAACTACAAACCTAGGTAGGTTGAAGAACTGACTTTGCAGATAGAGCTGCTAGTAGGTGGAAAGTTATCATAGGTGGTAGCTGAGGTAGCCACAGTGTAGTTTGGGCATTAGAGTCAGTGGTAACACATGTGGTTGAAGAGAGAGAGAGAGAGAGAGAGAGAGAGATAGAGAGAGAGAGAGAGAGAGAGTAAAGGGTGGTGTGGACAAGCAAAACACTATTCTGTGTAGTGTGTGTGTGAGTCTGCTCGTGGCCTCTGTTGTGTTCTCTCTACGTGGGTGTGTGTGGTTGCTTGCCTGTGTCTGTGCCATCAGAACAGCGTAAGCATAGCGTGACCCTATCTCTATTTGGCAAGTAGAGAGCATAGCTGTGTGCTGTGTGTAAGTGTATGTATGTGGAGCGTGTGTCTGTTCGAGACTGACGGTGGTTAGAAATGACTACGAGTAAGACAGACAATAAGATTACGTTCATATATGTGGGAGAGGCATGTTCATACAATCATTTTTATAAAGTTAGGAACGGCCAAAATGAAGATGGATTAGAATACATGGAACCACGGCCGTGTAGTGTGTGTGGCAATATGATAAGAGGAGGTGTTCATACTTTACAATCGGCGCATTATATGTATTATTACAAACGTGAGATACCCCCGCTTCAAGCCAAGATTAAACGATTAAAACAAGAATATAACTGTTTTAAAGCAAAATACAATATTAAATTTGATAAAGATTATGTGGATGCAATAGGTAAGGCAGAACATACATTGGAAGAATGTATAAAAATAACATACATAAAGAATAATAGAGAGGATAAAGGAGCGAATAAGAATGAGCCACGGATAGTTGAGGGTGAAGGTAAGTTACCCATAAAGTCTAACGGCAGGAAAATCCGTGAGATAGGCGAAATATCGACACTCATTGATACTATTAAAGAAAAAATTGAACAAACGACGGCCGATAAGATTCATGAACTAATGGATGAATGGGGGCGATTTTTAAAAGTAGACGAGTATATGGAAGGCGAACGGGTAATTGAGCAAGCGGCTAAGGCTAAGGCTAAGGCCGAAGAAGAACAATTCAAGAAACAGGG
The DNA here is from genome assembly GCA_019918135.1 of Paulinella micropora. Taxonomy (NCBI): domain Eukaryota; phylum Cercozoa; class Imbricatea; order Euglyphida; family Paulinellidae; genus Paulinella; species Paulinella micropora. The sequence continues at coordinate 11,070 of WBZZ01000006.1, forward strand.
GGCAAAGACTATTTCTAACATTATAACAAAACACTTTATTGAAAAGAAATATAAGGCGGCTGGATGGAATAAGGCGTTTAAAGTAGTTATCGCGCAGTTTATAGGGTTAAACGACAGAGGCCATTATGTGTTTCATATTTCAGATGGGACACATGCGCAAAGTACTGAAATAGCAAGAGAGATGAGTAAGAGTATAAAAGGCACATATAACCCCATATGGCGTGATGACAAGAATAAGCGATATAAACTAACATTGATAAAAGATAACTTTACAAGTCAAGTAATAAAATATAGCACTTACATACTGGTGATACAATCTATTACAAATAAGTGTAAAACGACGGGAAACCCTTATACATTCATCAAGAAAGTCAAAACACCCGAATTAATCTCTATGTGAAGGCTGGTCGGACAGTGGGCAAATTACATTTTTTTTTTCGTTCTGTCGAGTGCTCTTAATGATTTAATTCATGTTAAAGATTAGCCTTATGTATATTATAATTAAGGAAACCCTTAGACATAATTACGCGAGACAAAAAAAATAAATGCAAAAAAATATGGACGTCGCTGCGGCACTGAATACTAAGGTTTTGAGGAAGGATGAAGTATTTAACGCCACTAAATTAGCCTATATTATTGATAATTTTGAATATTACAAAAAACAATTAAGATGGAGACAACGATACGATGAAATTGACCCATTTACATTGATTAAAAAATGTCTTCAAAACTCTCTCAACGACAAGATAGTTGTCAATTATAGACAAAATGAAGGAAAAGGAAGGTTTTGTGCGGTTGGTTCATTATCTTTACAAAACATCCCGCGCGAGATACGCCACACTATCGCACGCGATTACTACGTTGATATCGACATTGTAAATGCCCACCCAGTTATTCTACTACACCTGTGCCAAAAGTTTAATTTCGAGTGTAAATATTTGCAATCATACGTGAAAAATAGAGAGAAGTCTATTGACATGTTGATGAAACTCAAGATAAGCGAAGAAGGCACGGAAGTGGCCGTAGATAGAGACAAAGCCAAACAGATCTATCTGTCGCTTATCAATGGTAGAAATAAAGATTATAACTCTTTGACGAAAAAGATAAAGTTTCTGACCAATTTCAAACAAGAAATGATAACTCTACATACTCAATTCGCGAACGCTCATTTGGAAGACTTGAACGAATTAAACAAAAGAGAATAGATAGGGGTGATAACTTCAACCATCAAGCCAGTTTCATGAATACACTTCTATGCGATATGGAAAATAGTATCTTACAAGTGATGCTCTCATATTTTGGAAATCCAAAGACCTGTGTCTTGTGTTTTGATGGGCTGATGTTGGAGAAAAAAGATTACGATTTGGCAGGATGTTCGGCGGCGATCAAAGAAGCATTAGGCATGATATGACACTCAAAATAAAATATATGAACGAAGGCTTAACTATCCCCACAAACATAGCAACATATCATACACCGAGGCTTAAATACTTTGGCGATTTAGACAATGTATATCTTGGAGATAGTGGCGACAACGTAGCAAGCATAGAAAGATTAACCGAATGGTTAAAATGTATAAACTTAGTTTCTAGAGGTGGCGGGCAATGTGCGATGACTTTAAACCTTGATATCGATGAAGAAACAGGAAAAAAGACAGAGTATTATGTGCAAGTTGACGTAAGCGCTATGAAACATTTATTAGATTATGAATGTTATGTGCCTAATCCCGAATATGTAAAAGAACTCAGCGATTTTAAAGAAACGAAAAACTTACCAAATGCGAAACAATAGTTATACACTCAATTCGGCGGGGATTTCATACATAAACAGATATTCAAGCGAAATGTGAAACGATACGACGACTTTATGTTTTACCCATATCTAAAACGAGTGGGCGTGCCGATCAAATATTCAAACAAATTGAACTTATTTATGGGTTTTCCATTGGATGATGTGCCTATCTCAACAAAATAAAACTTTGAGGAAAGCCATTTATACAAACATTTGAAAACAGATTTCTTTACCGAAGGCGAAGGCGAATATAACAACTTTTTAGACCACGTAGCAGATATGATCCAGATGCCGAATAAGAACCGTGGTATAGGCCATTTATTCTTCTCGTGCCAGGGAACTGGTAAGGGGTTGTTATCAAAGTTTATGGAACGACTTTTAGGCTCACAAAACCACGTAGTAATTAAAGATTTTAACCGCTATTTGGAAAAATTTAACGTCGCATATGCCGATAAAATATTGAAAGTATTCGAGGAGTTGCAGGAAAAAGGTGGTGCCTTTACTAACAGCGATCGTCTCAAAAGTCAGATTGACCAAAAAGATGAAATTGTTGAGCCCAAAGGAAGTAAGCAATACAAAGTAAAACACTTTGCCAGGTATTGGTTTTATACTAACAATGAAAACACATTATACATCGAAGGTAGTGATCGACGCTACTCTTTACATAGATTAAGTGGAGCGCATGCTGATGATAAGGATTATTTTAAGCCCATATTTGATGAATAAGCAATGATGATTTTATGAGGTGTGCCTTTGAATACTTCGCGACGAGGAAATATGAAGAAGTTAATGTTATGACGGCTTACAAGACAACCTACAAGACTGAACAAAAGATGCACAATCTGCCCAAGGGAGTTAAATTCATAATTGAATTTATTCAGACGCGATTTGATGAAGTTGAAAACAAAGAAATTAAGATGGATGCACAATATCTGTGTGATAAATATAAATTATGGTGTTCGGATAGTGAAATTACGTATCATAAAGGTGCTTTCTACAGTCAACTTAGACACGCGGGGATTGATAAGCCAAAACAATCGGGGGGTAAGAATAATGGAAAATATAGGTTTTCTATCAATATACATTCAATTAGAAATAATATACGCGATTACATAAAAGACAACACATTCGATTTTGATTTTGGCTCTGGGGTAGATGAAGAAGGTGACTATGAGTTTCAATATTGGTCATAAATAAATAAAATACATAACTAATTTTTTTTCTTGTAGTTAATGTAGTATGTTATCTACTAAGCAAAACTATTTCGATGCGATAGAAAAATGGACTCATTTAAGTAGCGACATAAAACTGCCAACAAGCAAATCGCTCAAACCTGAAATTATCGCATTTTACGAAAAATACCGACCCGAACAACCCCCGCAGGGTGATAATGTTGAAGTTGTATTACCCTCTGTTGATACGATGAAGAACGTCGTTTTTAATGAGATAGAAGTATATATGCCCTTTAAAGAAAGTGATTTGAGTGCTGGTATCACCGAAATCAAGGCCAACGTAGGAGAAGAATTGGCAAAAAAAGAATTACCAGTTTTAGAAGCATCCACGCCACCAAATGAGAAGAAAACGCCAATTAAAGCAAAGCGGAATCCGCCCGAGAGCGGGTATAGTTGCTATGAAATAATAACGGCACATTTGAAAGTATCAAAAGACCCATTTAATTTCTTGTATATGAAAGTTGAAGACCGCACCATAATGCAGGAGGATATGAAGAAATGGCACGAGAGTAGATACGCACACATACCACCAGACCAACGCCCTATTCTTAAATATGGTAAATTAGATCATAAGACATTTTTCCGCGATGTTTTATTTCAACACGAGGGCAAACTCACGACACTAAAAGATATGTATAATAGGTTTCATATGTAATCCGCTGTCAGTGCTATGTCTCTCATCACATCAATATTAAAATATGATGGTTTAAAAGATACATAATCCGCAGATGCAGTTTTATAATATACTTCCAATGTTATTGGAGCATCTGTCGCATATGTTAATAAAACCTCATTAGTTGTATTTCCAGAAATTCGTATTGTTGTATTATTGGTGGTGTCCGCGGGATTTGGACAAGTCATTAACCATATCATTTTCATTTGAACTCCAAATCTTTGACTTAGCCATATACAATCAAAAGACTTATACTCAATGGCGGTTGTATAATTTAGAACTTCGCTGTAAAAGTCATCAACATTTGTTCCGTCCGTTTTATGAAACCAGAACTGAAAAGTTCCTATTCCAGTCAGGGCGGGTAAATTTAAAGACCCGCGAAAAGATACTTTAATAAAATAACCATATCCAGATTTGATATTGTTTTGCTACCATAACCGCCAGTGCAAAGAGTAGTGAATGTACAACTTTCCATCCACGATCTAATGTCAAGACCAACATACGCATTTTGAATGTTTCTTGTTAATGTCGGGGTAGCAGTGACGGCAATGGTTTTAGTATCTATTGACTGCTGTTCTTGCGATCGGCCGAATATATTCATATTTTTTTAACTATATATTCTACGATATAAAATAATTCTATTAAATTATGAACCATTTGGGCAATCCATTGACATATCATTTTTACGGCTCTGTCATAGTGGATGAGAATTTAGAAATTGATGGAGTATTATATGGCGATCATATTGAAGCAAACTCAATACAAGCAAGGACTGACGACATAACAATATCATCGCGAAATAATAACTCCTCTTTGTTGATATCTGATACTGGTTATGTGTCAATTAATAACGAATACGCATTAGCGGACGGCACGGCGAACCAAGTATTAAAAACAGATGGGTTGGGCAATACTTCATTTGCTACATTAACTTCAAGTTATATAAGCGACTTTGAACTTGGTAAATTAACGGATGTAACAATAACAGTCACACCCAACAGCAATCAATTGCTTATTTATAGCACGGGGCAATGGAGAAATACGACATCGCCCTTTCTAAGATAAGATGGAATTTTCAATATGACGGGAACATTAAATATGGGAGGGCAAAGTATAACAAATGTAAATCTTGTTGATGGCATTGATGTTTCTGTTTTTGATGGCTCGGTGGTTAAACTAACAGGAGACCAAACAATAACGGGGAACAAGGATTTCGTGGATAAAATATCAACATGGTATGGGAAACCGATAATCATAGGTAGAGCAACAAAAGGAAATGGTGCTACTGGTGGATTGGAATTGTATGGTAATTATGGCGACCGAACTGGTGGTGCGCATATGCAAGCAATTACATCACAAGACAATTATCCTACTTTTTCATTAGTCAATAGGGCATGGTAGTGTAAGTATGGCATTTGATGCTTACATGGATTCTAACGGATGGGAATCTAGTTATGCGACTTCAAGTTTTGCGATCGCGAAAGTTAATGATAAATTTAGAATTTTGTATGGTTTTGGGAGTACCATCGGGGATGTTGTTCCATGGGACACCGCTCTGGAGGTTGATACTGCAGGTTTGTTAACAACAAAAGCAATAACTGCAAGTGGATTGATAACAGCAAATGCGGGATTAAATATGGGAGGGCAAAGTATAACCAATGTTAATTTGGTTGATGGTGTTGATGTTTCTGTTCTTGATATTTCGGTGGTTAAACTAACAGGAGACCAAACCATAGGAGGAATTGAAACATTTAGCAGTATAATAATTGATATGAAAAGCCAAAGCATAACAAATGTAAATCTTGTTGATGGCGTGGATGTTTCCGTTTTTGATATTTCGGTGGTTAAACTAACAGACCAAACCATAGCACGGAATAAAAAATTTACATCAACTTTAGAAGTAAGTGGTTCGTCCAATCCTACTACTTTTGATGGTATTGGCATAGCCTTTGATACAAAAATAGGAATGATTGCATCACAAAAAACAGCAACAGCGACTTGGTATCCGATACAAATAACTGGTTCATATGTAGAGTTATATTCAGGTAATACTTTAATTATAACCGCAACTGGAACAACATTAAGTTTGAATAGCAACAAAATAACAAACTTAGCAGACCCTTCCGCTTCAACAGATGGAGCAAATAAAAGTTATGTTGATACAAAAGACGGGCAAAATGTGAAACTAACAGGAAACCAAACCATAGCAGGAATTAAGACATATAGCAGTGGTGTTGAAATTACTGGAATTCAATCAATTCAACAACAAAGGGCACATTTATCGTTTTCAATTCTACAAGTAATATCGGTTCTATTGCTAGTTTGGATATAAAAATAAATACGTATTACAACTTTGAAATTTCTGCGAAAAAATAAGTTTTATTATTGACGGGACGATTGTTTCGTGATTTAATGCTACTGGCTTAGATTGTAATAGATTGTTAATCTAGGAGCACCGCAAAATGCGAATGAAGCGGTAAATAGACAATATCTGGATGACAATTGTGTGAAACTAACAGGAGACCAAACAATAACAGGAATTAAAACATTCAACGGGACGAGCACTGTGATAAAACATCTAACTTGAACACAAACGGCGGATTTTAATAATCAAGTTATCATTAATGGTGGAAATATAACATATAACGGGGCTCGGATATTAAACCAAAATGGAGGAGATATATTCTTTTCGCAGACATCAGGTGATTATCAATATTTCTTATTTACTCTAAATACTGCTACAAGTGGAACCGCAGACCAAAGAGGTTATGTATTCACGAATGTAGCATTTGATGTAAAAGGGGCGGGACTTTATATTTCAAAACTTTTGGACAATAAAAGTGCTTCGTCTGACATTGTCCGTTTTAACAAAGCTGGGGGTATGCGATTTTATGGTGCTTTGGATATGAACTCAAACAACATAACAAGTGCTGGAACAATTACTTCAGCCGCAGGAATAACTACGACAACATTAACAACGAGCGACAAAATAACAACAGCATCAGGTAAGCCAATAATCATAGGCAATACAACGAAAGGCACAGGGGCGACAGGGTGCTTAGAATTATACGGGACGGCTTCAAATATCGGAGGGGCACACTTACAAGCAATAACAACGGCGGATGCTTATCCAACATTTCAATTATTGAACTGGGCACACGACAATATAGGCTTAAGTTTTGATGCTTATTATGACGGCTCAAACTGGAAATCAAGTAATGCTGGTTCAAACTTTCAAATATACAAAAACTCAAACAAACTTGCTTTTAACTATAAATCAGGAATAACAGCAGGAAGCAATATAACATGGTCTGAGGCGATGAATATAAGCACAGCAGGATTACTAACTGCGAATGCGGGGATTACATGCACTGGCACACTAACGTAACGAATGCAAGTGGGGCGAAAATAGGAATTCAGGGACTAACAGACGGAACCCATGCAAAAGGAATATTTCTATGGGATACCACCAATACAAGTTGGGGAATTTATGCGGCATCTGGCGGAGGTGGAAACACTAGAAGTTTGGCAAATGGTTTGGCCGTTTCAGGAAATGATTTTAGTTCATATAGTTTTCGTTTTAGGGTTGCTAATGATGCTACGACGGGTTTCGTGTGGGAGAATTCAGGGGAGCAACTATTAATGTCATTGAATGGCGCAAACGGCACTTTATGGACTAGTACGGGGATTACATATTCTGGGGTGCTAACTACCACAACTAATAATGGAGCGAAAATAGGAATTCAAGGACAAACAGACGGGACGAATGCGAGAGGAATATTTATTTGGGATACTGGTGATTCAGCATGGGGGATTTATATGTCTCAGTCTGGAGCAAATAAATCATTAAGTGGAGGAACAGCACCAGCAGGAGGAGTAGGCGGAGGATTAACTTCTTATGCTATTAGATTTAGAGTGAATAATTCTTCAACGAGTGGGTTCATATGGGAGAATAGTTCAAATACTGCTTTAATGTCTTTGAAAGCAAGCGATGGATAATTATGGGTATTGTCTAATCCAATTCAATATTCAGACAGGAGAAAAAATGAAGATATAAAGGAATGCTTAGGCTTAGATTTTATTAATAAGTTAAATCCAGTCTGCTATCGTATGATTGATGACAACAAGAAACAAAGAACGGGTGTGATAGCACAGGAATTAGAAGAAATACTAATAGAAATGAATATGCTAGATTTTGGCGGTTTTATAAAAGAAACAATTATGGTTCCGTGTCCAAAGCAAAGAAAAGAATGCGAATTGAAAGGTGTGAGTGTTAATCCAGAAGATGTTAAATGTGTTGATAGTGGTGATGTCGGTTATGGTATAGGTTATTCCGAGTTTATTGCCCAGTTAATTAAGGCCACACAGGAGTTATCGGAAAAGGTAGTTAATTTAGAAAAAGAAAATAAACTTTTACTTAATATACTACAAGACCAAACCAACCAATTAGCAGAAATACGAGCAGTCGTTTTACCTAATGTCCAATAATACGCGACTTCATATATCGCCACATATTAAGGATATGGATGGGGAACTAACTCCCGAATTAAAGTCTCGTGTTCTTGAAGTAGAACTAAAGACTGAGGAAAAAAAAGTAGAGCACGAATTGGAAGATAACTGGAATTGTTGTTGTATAAAAAACAGACCGACCGACAGCCGACTTATTAAATACTTATTTCAAATGGGTATCGTTATTGCCATTATAACCCTTTGTATCGTGAGGCTATCTAAAAAGAACTTACCTTGTGAGGTTGCTAATACTTATGTCGGAATTTTGACCTATCGGTATCTGCGCCTTCTTCAAGTAAGAAGTAATTTAAAGACCAAAAGCAGATAATCCAATCATATTGTCATAATGGATTTGATTTATTCTATGTCTTGATAAAGTACCAATTCTTAAAAATTTACCACATTTACATTGGATTTTTTTCTATTTATACATTCTTTGTTTTCGGTTTAGCTCATCTCTATCTTTTTCATAATATTCTCTCTGTTTTCTGTTTATCTCATCTCTATTTTGTTCTCTGTATTCTTTCCATTTTTGCAGTAGTTGTTCTTTATTTTCTTCATAATATTTCTTTTGTCGGTGTCGTATTTGCTCCTTGTTTTCCACACGCCATTCTTTAATTTTTTGTGTTATGTGTTCTTTATTTTCTTCACGATACTCTTTATCTGTTCTTCCTGCAATTAGTTTATTAACACAATTACTATTTCTAATACATTCGCCTTCTCGTTTTCTCAATTGATTTACATTTGCACACGGATAATCTTGAATCAATTCAACAAAGGCATCACTATATTTGACGATTTCAAAAGAAGAAATATAATGATATTTTCCATTCATCCATTTTTTGTAATGGATTTTATGAGAATAAAGTCTTTTGTATAATGGTTGAGCGGTTGAACCAATATACACCTGCTCCGTTTGCTATCACCTAATAGCATATATTTTACCTTGTTTATAATCTGGCATCCTTTTATATCGTTTATTCTCGCTATCTTTAAATCATAAATTATTGCATTCACATATATGTGTCCTGTACCATGAACTATCACCCGCACAGATTAACGGCAGGGCTTCATCAAAACTAACACACCACTCGCTTTGAGGTCTGTAAATACGTTTAAATTTGGATTCAATACCTTGCTTTATACAATAAGCACACGCATCTCGTTTTGTTTGATTTGCTCTACCATAAAAGTCGCAGGCAGTCCGCGACATGGCAAATCTCCAACAAGTTGGAGATAACACGAATAGCAATATTCTTAATAACATATATTTAACTCCCGCTTTTTCCCTCTGCTTTAATTATATTATTATAAATTGCTTCTCGTTGCTTATCTGATAGCGGTAAGCGGTAAAGGATATTTCCAGGTTTTCTAAAAATATTGGGGTTTCTATTCACTAAGTTCTGAGTGATGCGGATTTGGTCTATCTCCTTTCCAAGTTTTTCCAACTCTTCAAGTTGTTGCTCGTCTTTGCTTTTTTCTTTTTTATTATCCATGTTATATTACGTATAATATAAGATATATTATACACACGAAAAACCATTTTTTACGTATTATAACGAAATTAGACGTGAAAATAAGTATTTGTTGGATGAAGCAGACGATTTTTGGATTGATCAAGTTAATGAAGGCATCAATAGTCAAGCCCGCGAGAGGCTTAGAGCGGATAGATTGTTGGATGCTTTAACAAGAGGGGGAATACTATGGAGGATTTAAAAGATAGGATTAGTGCGTTGGACAATAAGCAAAGTATTTATGCAAACATGAATTACGATGAACTGAAAGCGCACCTCCAAGATGACGGCGTTGATATGAAAGAATTTGAAAGAAAACATGGAACTGCCCCCATGAACGAACAAATGATTGAAATGCGAAAATTAGCAATGGCTACCGATAAATATGATATAATGCACATAGAAGACAATATCCAGCAAATGAAGCGTGATATAACACAATTGGTAAAACAAGAATATAAAGAAGAAGACTTAAAACGATTAACAGATAAGGGTTTAACGTATATGGAAAACAAAGGCAAAGCAGACAAAACTCGTGTAATACGAAGAGAGGATAGAAAGCAAGCGGAGCAGGAATATAAGGAATGGAAAGAAAACAGAGAAGAGTGGGAGAGAAAACACCCAGATGATGCTTTGATAGAAGCACAGATAGGCGACGAACATAAGATGCTTGTGCCACGAATAACTGATGACCCCCGAAATGTAGATAGATTTGTTAATGCTATTATTAGAAGTATTCAAGAGATAATTATGGGTCCCAGACTTAATAGATTACTTAACGTTGCTACAGGTGTTGGGCGATATGGTGTGAAAAGGCTAGTGGGGGGGGGGGGCAGATATTGAGATTAGTTGCCAACAATCCACAACTACGTGCGATGAATGTTGGATTACTTGGAAGAAGAAGAGCAGATGCTTTCAGAGAAACATTAGAAGCACTAGCAAAATATGAAGCGCCACAGGGTTTACCTCCGCCTAATCCTCGCTTAATTGCGGTGGGACAACAAAGAATAGGTGATTATGTGTTGAAGGATATGTTAAGAAGATTATGCTTACAGGTATCAACAAGGATGGCATGGGGGGCATTTAAAAAAGGTGTTGATACTACTGTAAAGGTTGCTTTTGGTGCATTTCTAACGCACGTCTACTACATATGGACTGCTCAACCAGATGCTATTATTAAGTTGGAAGAAGAACGAATTCATACCGAGGGAAGTAATTATAATGGTGGGGCACACGAGTGGAAAGCAGTCTTCAATTAGAAGATAGAACTCGTGGCAAATTTCCTTACATTCTACCAGCAGATGCTTTGGACTTAGTTGCTTTTGAACATGATTTATTGTATGCTACTGGTGATAAAAATGTCCAGACTTCGCCGATAAACGATATTTCGAAAGCATTACCAATATGAGTGATTATCTAACGAGTAATGGATTGGCTACGGCCGAAGTTGCCAAGAGTATTTTTGACAATAACAACTCAATGTTTTCAAAAGCGGATATATCTAGAATAGCCTTGGAAGCACAGGGGCGTGCTCGTAGTGGAGTATCTTTTTGGGATGCAATATGAAGTTTTGGAAAACTGTCAAAACCACTCCTCCAGATGCGAAGTATAATGGATTTATAGGCGATGTAGATAAAACATTGATGTCCATGATTGGTATCATGAAAAATGTGGGCAGTTTTGACAAGGATGCAACATTTAAAGTAAATAAAGTAGTAAATCCTGCTACATTTAATAAACAATATGCGGAACTCGTTGATGGTTTTAATAAAATGGTGAAATCACAAGAAAAAGCGGATGGTGTGAAAGGATATTCTCTTATCGCACCAGCAAATGAAACTACAATTAATAATTTCACGGAAAAAATAAATACACAGAGCACAAAAGATATTCCACCAAATATAGAAAAAGATATAAATCTTAGTGTTGAAGTCCCGATCACATACTAGACAATATGGTAGTAGCAGATACTATTGGACTGGGCAATAACTTGCTCATACTTGAGGATAAAGGTTCCCAAACGAGGCACTTAAAGGGATTTGTTAAATCGTTGAGAGAGAAAACTGGAAAGAAAATTAAACTTTCCAATTATGACGATCCAAAAGTTGGATGGGAAGAGGCCATCAAACAAGCACTAAATCAAGGTGCTAGTATGTCAGACGTAACAGATGCAGACGATATTTTGGATAAGAGAATTTATCAAGAAGTGAGGGGGAAATTGACGCCAGAACAAATGAAGCAATTGGAAGAGTTAGAATTGAAGGATGCGAGCGTGCCAAGAACACAAATACCAATACCAACACCAGCACCACAAAATCAACCACCGCAAACCATGCCACCACAAACCATGCCACCGCAAACCATGCCACCGCAAACCATGCCACCGCAAACCATGCCACCGCAAGCAACACCAGCACCACCGCAAGCAACAACAGCACCACCGCAAGCGACACCCGTACCCGCACCATCACCAGTGCCACTAGTGCCAAGAACAAGCGGATTTGTTGAAGAACCAGTCCAACCGCCACAGACTGATCTAAAAAACGAAGAACAACAAAATGTCGCCAATGACCAAATGGTTGATAGTATGAGAAGTATTGACCAATTGGTTGATAAGATCATGGGAAAATCTCCCGCCGATGAAAGAGAAGATATGTTAGCACTTATCCGTTTTCTTATGCCAAGTGATCAGAATGGAGGTATCGGCACTTCAAAAACTAATCCACTCATTAAAGGTAATGAACAGAGACGGGATCGTATGCTAGCAACTAAAAATGATTTTGAATTGTTAGATAACACAATCTGCAACAACACAACCAACAATTTTATGCTTAATAGATACAATAGAGCCGTTATTCAACAACAAATGAGAGAGACGCGAGAATTACCAAAAATGAAGCGCAAACTAACACGAAACTTCTCAGCGGAAACCCGCGACAAGTCCAAACTCGTCCAGAAAGGAGAGATTTCAAGCCAGTCGTTAATTCGCCTAGTAATTATGCTTTTGGCAGTCCTTACTCAACTTATTTCTACAATTATGCTTCACCACCCCAACCCTTTGGTGCTGAATATGAAAATTATAGATATAATCCAAACTATTTTCAAAACCCATAATATAGTAATGCCTAGATCTATACATAAAGGATCAATAGCAAACAAGTTGCCACGAAAAACACTTTTGAAGCAGAATCTGGAGAAAACCAACATAGAAAAAGCACACGAGGAATTTACCATTGACAGGCCAGTAATAACAGAGTTTAGATAGCAAAAAACCGCCCAAATTTAGCAATGACTTGGAAATACAACCAATTAAAACACAAAGAGATGGGGTTGAATTGCTTCCTATTCAAAAAGAAGGAATATTGCCAGCAATGGGGACTATGGTTATATGTGCAAGCACTGGAGGAGGTAAATCAGTTATGATTTGTAATCTACTCGCCAAAAAGAACATGTTGAAAGGTTTTTATGATAGAATAGTAGTCTTTTGCTTAAGTCCGTGCCCAATCTTAGAGGACACTCTCAAGTTAAAAAAAGAAGACATAATCAAAGAAGACCGCCCAGAACAAATGCGCGAAATATTGACTAAACAAAAAGATTTGATTAAGACGAAAGGTTTTAAGAAAGCACCAAAAATATTATTGTTATTAGATGATATCGCACAGAGTAAAACTTTTCTCAAATCAGAAGTGCTTACCGAGTTGTTTTTTGCTTCAACTCATGCCAAAGTATCCGTGTGGGTCGCAACTCAAAGTTATACGCAACTCCCACGAAGAATAAGAATTAATTGCCATTGGATGATTACTTTTAATGGAGTAAGGAGAAGCGAACTTGACAGACTGGCAGATGAATATGAAAGTCCTTTTCTCACTAAAAAAGAATTTTACAATATGGTTAAATATGCTACGGCAGAACCTTATTCGTTTCTAGCAATTAACAATACGGCTAGTGATAGAACAACCCAGTTTAGAAAGAATTTCTCTGCTATATTGCGATTAAATAAGGATAGAGATATGACCAATTTATAATTGAATTCAATTATAAACTAATTCAATTAAAAAGTTTTTTTGTTTCATAATAATATAATATGTCAGCACAGAAACTATATGCGACCCCTTATCGTCAAGCAATGTCAATTTGGTATAAAGAAAATGGACGAGGCACACTCACACCAATTCGTAAGGGGACACCCGAACATGTGGCAATCAGAAAAATAGAAGAAGATATTAAGAGTGGCAAGATTAAAAGTCAAATCCGTCCAAAAGCACCTAGGGCAAAGAAAACACTTAACGAACCAATTTCCAGCGGACAACCTGACCAAGTGCCAGATGAAGTATTGAAAAGAAAATCGCCAGACATAGCACCAGCCCGAAATGCAACACCTGCACCAAATGCCGAACCAGTTGAAATGTCTCCAGCACCTAAGGTTGAACAATCCCTACCAAAATCTGTTAATCCCACTCCCGTCGCCGTGCCAAAACAAACTACCACAACACCAGCAAGTAAGATAGAAGCAATAGAAGATGCTTCTAAGGAAACTCCACCACCAACTAAGGAAGTCGCTCAAACTAATGACATTGATGTAAATCAAGCCATGGCGGATTTAAAGAAAATGAAAAAAGAAAGAATTACACACAAGAATTTACAAATTATGAAAAAAATAATTAACGCTAATTGATAAAATAATTATTATTGTTATATTATGATTAAAAACTTAAGTGCTTCAACTCGTTTGCCGATTGGCTTTATCAACAAACTCAACGAAGCAAACCGACCCGCGAGTGATGGATTTCAACTAAACCAGTTTGAATTGTGGAGTAGTCATGGTGCTCCATTAGTTAATCAACCATTAACTGAATTTGGCGATCTCGTCTCACATGAGGACACTGCTGTTAGCAGTTTGGCTTATTTAAAGAAAGCGGTTCAGAATGCTGAGGCAAGAGAGTTTCAATTGACTTCACCACAAGATGCGAGACTTGACAACACACAAAAATCAGTTGTTATTATTGAACAATCCGTTTCAAGCGAATAAATAATTATTTTTAATTTCTATTCTTATTTTTTTAGTATAGTAGCATTGCGAATTTACCATCCCACAAGCACACACAATAAAAAATGGAAGGAAAGGATTCTAAAAATACTGAGGAGTTGATGACCCTCAACAACCTCAGCTATGAGTTGCCAGCAAATCTAGCACTCACTGAACAGGGAAGTATCTTTAAGAAGAACTTCGCCGACCAGCAGACTTATACCAGTTCGTCGGGAACTGAAATGATTTTTACATTGCAGGCAAGCACTGATTTTGTTTATGGAAAGAATTGCTATTTGTCGTTTGACATTAAGGCAGACGGATTGGTTACGACCGCGGGAAACAACTGCGCGATTGGTTTTCAAAACACACCCGCAACCGCTATTTTTGAACGATTTTTGTTGGAAAGCAAGGATGGTAGCGAACTTGAACGAATTGAAGATTTGAATCAACTGGTGCGAAATACTCTCCCGTGGCATTATCCATTTGATTATTGCCGACAGGCACAGATGTCGGGACAACGAGAAAATGTTGAAGTTAATGCTAATATTACCGATACTTCGGTTACTGATTTTGTAGTTCATAGTCTAACTGCCGTTGCGACTGGTAATTATTTGAAGGTTTGTATTCCTCTTCATTACTTTTCGGGAGTGTTTAACGAAGAAACTCTCATTCCTCCTTCTCTCATTAGTGGTATGAGGCTTCGTTTGACATTTGCACCACCTCAGGAAGCATTTGCCATTATTGGAAGTTCTGATGGTAAGGTTTCTACTGGGTTTGATGGTTCCGCTTTGACTTTCACCGTATCAAATCCAGTTGTAATGCTGGAGACATTCTCTCTTGCTCCCGCCGTCCAGAGAAATATTTTGGAACAAATGGGAAGCAAGGATGGTCTCCCATACACTTATGAAACATATTATAACCAAAAGGCAAATCCAGGCACGTCTGATGATTTTAATCTTCAAGTAAACAAGGCAGTAGCGCGTGCTCAGTGCTTGTATATCGTTACTCAAAATGTGCTCGCTGACAATCCTAGTATTGATAACTTGGGAACTGCTCAAATGCCTTATAAGCAGTATCAGTGCCGTATTGGTGATTGGTATGCTCCACAACAAAAGATGGAACTCGGAGGAAGCACTGATACTCTTGCCGCAGTTCAACGAGGATGTGCCGCATTGTATATTAACAATCTTCAAGCGACTATGGGTATTCGCGATGCTTACATGTCTTCGTCTGTTTCTCTTGAAAACTTCCGCAAGTATTATTCTACTTCAGATAAAACAGGACTTACATCCAACTCAGGATTTGCTACCATTATACAGACACTCAACCAATCTCCACACATTGGAGCGTCTGGTCTCGCAGTTAATAACTCACGAACTGCGGAAGTCACTCTTCGTTATGCGGCCGATTATAACGCAGATCGCGCCATCACCGCTTGGTTGAAATACGTCAAAGTCGCGTCCATTTATCCCAGTAGATGTGTCGTAAAACAATAAAAAAATTAAAAATTAGAATAATATATTTTATAATATAGCAATGTCTTTTACGATCTCTAACTTAGAAGACGAAAAGCGAACCCGCAAAAATTCCTCCTTCGTGTCTCCTCAAGTGATAAAACAGAATCAAAATCCGCTTCTACTCACAATGGCCGTTTCGTTGTTGATTTACCAGCAACTGGTCGTAATATTGATATAAATAGTGCTTATGTCGTTAAGAGTATCTCTATTCCAAACGTTTTCCCAAATATACCGAGTTATGCCAACACTCTCACATTGATTAAAACAACTGGATCCGCTACAAAAACGGCAATCGTAACAGAAAATCAATACACCGTTGATACATTTATTACCGCCCTTCAATCCGCGGTTAATTCAGCAATTGCCCCACACTCCGTAGTTATAACTTTGAACTCCGTCAATAAATTGAATTTCGCATTCACTGGTGATACGTATGCTTTTGATTATGATAACAGCACTATTAGCGACAAGATAGGACTGACTGCCGATATTTCGGCGGCGGCGAGTGCCACGATGCAATCTATCGTAAATCTAATCGGTGAAACGGCCGTTTATGTTCATAGTCGTGCTTTAAATCAATCTGGTTTAGTTGAAGCAAATGGTAATTTCTCTGTCGTTGGTAAATGTAATCTTGATAAGCCCTATGGAGTCCAGTGCTACTTGGAATCGTCAAACGATGTTGCAGTTATGTGCCATTTAATACAACGAAAAGTTTAAGAACTATTGATATCGTCATTAGAAATGCGCAAGGCGAAGTTTTGGAGGTTCCTTTAAACTTTGAGGTTAGTATTCTCTTAAAGGCGTATCATGCTTAAGAAAAAAAAGAATACATAGATATAATGACATTTATAGAAAATTTAGATAAACTATTCACTCTAATCAAAAACATCAACTTACGACGACGACGACAACATACACATCTAATTTCCTGCGGTGTTAATATTGACCAGTTTTACATATATTTAAAGAAAAATCACGCGCGTATAAGAGAAAAATTAATCCAGGATAAGGGTTTTGAATATATTAAAAAATGTCTATAGAGATAGAAAAGAAAGTTGATGATTAATGCAATTTATGCATTATGCATAAATAAAACGTATTTTTTGGTTTAAATCTGATCTTCAATCCAGTTTAATGAAGCGTAAATACTTGCCGTTCCACCGCTCGTATTTTGTGCGGATACGGTAAATGTTTTACTTGACCCTATCTTGATATTATATTGAGACAAATCAATGTATATTGATGAACCACCAGACAACACATATGTGAATATCACACTTCCGCCCGTTCTTGTTGTCCCCGCCGTATCAACTTCCGCTAACGATGTGTTTGTATCGTAATTTGAATAAGAAGGTGTTCCTCCAAATGTGGTATTAAGCACAATTCTTGCGATACACGTTTTAGTATCCGAATTGCTGATACACAAATTCTCAAAGTATATTATATTGTAATTCGTTTTGCTGTTGAATGTGGCGCGGTTTCTAATAGTAAATATGGCATTCTCAGTTGATCCTATACTCTTGACATTATCATACGAGTTACTTATAGCAATAGTCCGATCAATATTCCCTTCAACTGCCAAAAACATACTTGCAGTTTTCATTACAACGGATGCCAGACTTGATGAATACGCCTTCGCATAAATAGCAAACGTCGCCTGATCCAATGATGGAGTGGTAGCAGTGCTCGCGTATTTAATCGCATGAATTACTTCCATTCGTCCAGTTCGCGGGTTTTCAATTTTGAATGTAATTTGACCGCTACCCAGATACTGAACAACTATTTCAAACACTTTCAATTTGGTAAAATCAATTGCGGGAAAGTTTCCAGTATTATTACATTTATCAACATTCCAAGCATATTGACTAACCACATTTTCTACACTTCCCGCCGTTCTTACAACGGACATTCCCAAGTTTGATTGCCTAAAACATAAGTTGTCTGCTGGTGTGCCTATGCCAATATCGCAATTGAAAGTGTCTGCGGTAATGGATGATGGAAACAATGCGGAAAATCTAGCAACCAAACCCATACCACTTCTATATTTTGCTCTTTTAATTGTCGTAATCTGTGCGGTTGAATTACCCGAGGCCGATGTAGTCAAAACCGCCATTGAATTAGCAGTTGATACCACCCCGCCATTGGTCTCCGTTTTGTCAAAAAACCGCGTATTAATACCATATGTAAATACATTTTGTAATACTGGCGACAAAGTTGCCGTTCGCAATTCTCCGAAGGCGGTTGTTGGTAGTGCGTCTTTTATGCTATCAATAGATAAAGAAGAAGATGACGATGTAGTTGATGACGATGGGGTATTTGTGCTTTGACCAAAAAGGTTCATTTTATATTTTATATTATATAAAACATGTCAATAATAATACGCGAATTGCCGAGTGATATAGTTGGACATATAAGAACATTTGTTTATTCAGAAATGCCCCAGCCGAATTATAAAAAAGAATTTTGTAATATATATGCGGTTTGTCTCGCACATTCCAGTCGCACCCCCCAATTATAGCAGGTAATTTTTATGGTGTACATAGTATTGAGTTTTTCACAATCTGCTCTATTAAATGCTATAGACGAGAGTCTAATATTAGAGCAAGATATGGAGAACCGCCTTTAATCGTTGTTAAATATTAACCACTTGTTTGCGTAATCTCGCACTCCGTCGCACTGGTTTTGCTTCCTCTTCTTGTGCCGCTTCTTTTTTCTCTTTGATAAACTTATTGACAATAACGGCTCCAATCCCGCTTATCTTTCTTAGTTTAGTATTAGTAATATTCAGGTTATCATTGTAAATTTGCTCAAGCAATTTATACTTATCCTCTCTGCTAGCGCTTTTTCCTAATGATTGATATTGGCTTTCAGTTTCATTAGTATTATTTAAATTCAGACATAAATCTATTTTGCGTCTCAACTCCTCTAATTCTGTTTTAATCCCTTCTGCCTTAATTTCTTCAGGGTCGGCCACATTTACCCAACTATAACTAAAACTGGTGAGCATATCGCCGTACCCCAACACATTGCTTACCCACGTATTGAAATTCTCTAATTTCGGATTGGCGAAATTACTATACGACAAACTAGCATATAGTTTTCGCAACATACTACTCTTCTGTGTGTATTCCGATAGCCAAGGGAAGATTTTGATAATTCTTTTATTTAGTTCATTATTCTTTTGTTTATCGAGCACACCCTCGCTGTTGATGATGACTGCTTTTTTCTTTTTGAAATGGTTCCGTATTGAATTTACTTGTTCTATTACGAACTGGGGAGCAGTCCAATTCTTTTTTTGTCTTTCCCTCTTTTTGCCAGGTTATTCACTCGCAACCAAGAAGGTTTATCTGGTATCAATTCATACGTGTTTTTATCAAATATTTCCACAGGCCTTGCTCCAATTGCTATCATCAAAGCAAGTAGTTTAAGATTAGGGTCATTACTTAATATCATATCGTTCATTTTAGCCATTACATCACGGACATCAATCTGTATTTTTTGTTCATTTTTGGTTTTGACATCTTTCTTATACCCCTCAACGATATCAATCCGCTCGTCTTCATTCAGATTAAAATACTTATCCAGTTTGCTCATTTCATATACTTTTTCACTTTGATAAGGCTCTATTGCTTTTTTTCTCACCTCAGAAAGTCTTTGTCTTTTACTATTCAAATTTGGATACACGATAGCATATTTTGGATATATGACTTTTAGTGCCTCAAGCACCTCTTCATCACTCGTTGGTGTGCTAAATAGCGATATAATAGCATTATGAAAGGCGATACTTGGTTTTAACTCACTATCGTAGAAGTTGGACACGACTTCATAAATTTTACTTTCAGTAGTAGCAACTCTTAACTGCCTAACAAACTTCTTGTCATCTTCGCTCCACATTGGTCAGTGTATATTAGACAAGTCTATATTTTTAAACTTTAAATAAAATTCCCCCGCGGGGTTAATATACGGCCTCGTTAAGCATTGAAAGCCTCTCCACATTGTCGCGGGGTGGCTACCTGCCGCCTCCATCCTTACTTTGTTTTAGCCACTCTAAAAAAAAAAGGACTTTATTAAAAAAAATAAGGACTTTATTGAAAAAATAAGGACACCTAGAAAGCCGTATTCCCTCTATTTCCTTTATATTCTATATTCTTTTATTTTCTTTCAATACTAAGAGAGATTTTAAGTAAATAAAAAATCAGATAAGAGTAATAAGAAGAAGAATTATAGAGAAATAACCCTTCCTGCCCGTCCTCATTTTTGTCCTTAAAACTTAAAATTTATCCTTACTTTTATGGGATAGAGTCGTTAAGAATGTTTTCACTGCTTTGGCCTGACCGACCTTTAAAAAAAATGGGGGGACTTTTTTAGGACACATAATAAGCATCATTTACATAAAATAAGTCCTCTAGTATATATTAAAAATATTTGTCCTTGTTTTTTGTTTTTTGAAAAAGGGACTTTTTGCTCAAATCAACATTAAGAGAGATTATAGTGAAATTCGTGCTACTATTAAAAGTTGATAAATATTGACGCGGAGATAAAACCTCAATTTTTTAACTTTTTCAAACTTTTTTTTGACTTTTTCAAACTTTTTTATTAACTTTTTTGAGAAAAAATGAAACTTTATGGAAAAAATAAGCACCTCACCCCAAATTTTAAGGACACCTAGCAAGCCTTATTTTACCATAATCCGTCTTACTCCGCATTACACTCCTTACATTGATGTTTTTGTCTCGTATGTTTGCATAATTCACTCCCACCGCATTCCGCGCATTTGCTTTTTCGTATATTATGTTCGCATTTACGTCTAGCATTTTCCGTTCTACACCTTCTTCTACAACCTTCACAAGTCTTCAACCTTCGCCCCTTGTCATTCAAAAATTGTGCCGGTAGTCTCCAACATCTACACTTACCGCACTTCTCGTGTTTGACCTCCTCCGTTATCATCCCTTTTATATATTGTTTGTAAGTCTTTAACATATAAACCAATAAGATAATAGCGTTATGACTGAGCCGGTGCCATCAATTTTTGGGCGACGGGATCACTTTTGCCGATTGTCCAAGGAGAAAAAGCAAAAAGCAAACTTTTGTGTGTAGCCCCCCTCCTATCCCCCCCCCCCCCCAACACTCACTTCGTGAGTGTCTTCCCCCCCCCTTTCCTCCCCCAAACGGGGGTGTGATCATTTATGTATTCGCGACTTGTCCAACCGCAAAGTATTAAACAAGCCTTAAAAATATGAAAAACCAACATTTGACATATAGAAAACATACCCTTGTTTTACGAAAAACGACACATGAAGCACACTAAGAGAGATTTAGATGAAATGAAGACAAAAACCATATATACGCAGTATATATACAATTTCATGAAATAAAATGGTGTTTTTGTCGTCATTTCGTCTAAATTTCTCTTAGTGTACTTCATGTGTCGTTTTTTCGTAAAACAAGGGTATGTTTTCTATATGTCAAATGTTGGTTTTTCATATTTTTAAGGCTTGTTTAATACTTTGCGGTTGGACAAGTCGCGAATACATAAATTATATATATATATATATATAATACGATATATATATATATGTACATATATATATATACTACTACTACTACTACTACTACTACTACTATTACTACTACTACTACTACTACTAACTACTAACTACTAACTACTACTACTACTACTACTACTACTACTACTACTACTACTACTACTACTACTACTACTACTACTACTATTACCGGAAGGCTGCACGCCTCCTCTGACAAGTAAGAGAGAGAGTCTCAGAGAAATTCCAGAGTCCTACGTCCAACAGAACCGCTCGCAGCCATGATCACCGCACCACATCGTAGGTCCAAACCCCTCAATGCCTCACTTCCTGAGCCCCTCGGCCAATGTCAAAGTGATTTGAAGATAAGGCACATTCTGGTAGCTTTGGCTCCCTGAGCACACCGGCAAGTATGTGACTGCAGTGACCCTTTTGTTGTCACAAATCTTTGCGCACCCGGGCCATTTGACCTCACAAATGTTTGCGTCTCTCACCACAGCTCCTGCTGCATTCGGCCTTGCCTCAAAGGCAATCTGCACTCCCGCTCGACTGTCCCGAAACAAAAGGTTCATCTCGTGCCAACACCAACACGTTTCCGGGCACTGAAACAATGCTGCGAGCCCACCAAAAAGAAAGTGGTTCGACACCCCTTCTGAACCAACAAAGCACCGACTGTCCACCCCGGCTGACCTCAAACTGACCAGCAACATGTCCACAGAAAACGAAAGTCAGACACCTACAAGCCCAAGACTAGTACTGGGCCGTGTCCCCCAACCGATTAAACATAAAACCGA
Source organism: Paulinella micropora (assembly GCA_019918135.1). NCBI lineage: Eukaryota > Cercozoa > Imbricatea > Euglyphida > Paulinellidae > Paulinella > Paulinella micropora. Next base: position 33,672 of record WBZZ01000006.1, read on the forward strand.
GAGAAATGCCCCACGACGTGGCTATGTCCCCTTCCTACCCAAAAGGTCCAACGTCCGGTGTCTGTTCTTAACTAACTCCCTATGATACCTATGTGCTGGTACGGAGAGGGGGCGATAGGGTACCAAACCTACCGCTCCTCCCCCACATGGCATACAACGAGTGAACTACACCGAGCTCAGGTCCACTATCATCAAAGCGAACCAGCCAACAAAAGATGGGTAATGGGGAAAAGGAAAGGGACGTGAAGAAGGAAAGGAAACGACCCCAACGCCTCACCAACCGACAGCAGACGTTGCTTCTGCCGACACCAAGTTTGCTCCTCCCCTTCACGCGAAGCTCAGGTCCGGCCCATGCGGTACCACCGTCTTTCGCCAGACCATCAGAAGACAGTGCTCGCACGTCACAGTCACAACAATCAATAAGTAAAGAAAACAAAATTCCGTGTCATCTTCCAAGCCAAGGAGTCCAAGAAAGAGGGGAGGAAGAAAAGGAAAGAAAGACTGACGGCATTGGGGTCTGTCCGGAGAGACAGACCCACCGATGGTGCAGCGCCATGAGCTCACCAGCTCCTTGCCCAAACGCTGCCCACTCGAAGACCCAAAGCCGCAACCCAAAAACGTCGAAGAAAACAAGACCGAAGACAAGTCTCACACCAAAGCCGAGGAAAGGGGAAAAACTCTCAAAGTGAACTCCACAACGAGAAAGCATAGACAGCTGTAACAGCAAAGAATGTGCCATCAACTAATATCAAAACCAAGAGACTCACGAGAGCATTACAGAATAAAAATTAGCTCACCATCCACCATGATGCTAAGTATGTGTCTGTGTGTGTCAGTGTCTCAACAAACACTCCCCCCACCTCAGCAAAAGCTTGAGACTGAATGCACACAGAGTGGGAGGGAAAAGGAACAACTCGCTGACACCACACATAAACGCTAGCCCACAGACAATGACAATCAACGTCACAACAGCTGCATGAGCACCGCTCAAGACATGAAAAATGTCCGCAACATACGGTAATTTGGCTTATGTTTTCCAGCCATGATGAATGTTCTGCCTATGTCTATCTCAACCTGTGCTCTCACTCTCTCTCTCTCTCTCATCATCTCAAAATGATATGGAGTGGGCTCTGGGCTACCACATGAGCCTCTGGCCTCTTGACTAAAATCTTAATGCCCCTTGGCTCTTTACACACGCAATACACTAACATACCAGGTAACTAAAACGTGTGTATGGTTGGACCATAAATATAAGGTCTCTTGTGATTGTCCCTCGGCTCTTACAAAACTATAGAAAACAAAACATCGCCACCTACTATGGAGCAACATACTAGCACGCAACTAGACAAGAAACCAAAAGGAGAAATATGTCTGTTAAACCGTCCCCCAAAGCGTGCAATAAAGGTCAATGGGTGGGTGAGCCAAATGTACGTGCAGAAGAGAAGCTGCGGCAAACAACTCCAGCCGGCCCTCACACTACTTACCCATTGTCCTGCCTCAAAACTGACAAAAGAAGGCCCAATGTCAACCAGCGCACCACCCCACCACAATAAGTCTAGGAGCCAAAAACTATGCTCCACACAAGTCTGAAAAGTATGCATAAACAAAAAAATCAAATACATGTCCCAGTGCTAGCTTACACTGCTGCTGCACTTCATACCTATCCCCGTAAGGCAACCAACAACCATACTGCATAATGAACATAAAGGGTGTCACTGAGGGAAAGAGGTAGCACTACCCCCCCCCCCCAAACTGAAGGAAAAGTGTCTGGGTTCGCCATATCCAGCTCAACAGCCTCAGGTGCCTCCCCATCACAAACGGAAAAGTGTCGCCATATCTAGCTCAACAGCCTCAGGTGCCTCCCCGTGTCAAAGTCTTCCAAACTCATGCTCTCGTCAGAGCAAACAAACTTGGGGGTAACTAAAGTTAATCCCTCAAACACATTACATGTGTGGAACATAATTCCCACACACCCTACCTCGCGATCTTGTAGGCTTGGCCCCCGTTTTCGGGCACTACCCTGGTCGGTGTTACACAAACTAAAAGGGGTAGCTAGCCCCTACCCAACCATAGACCTTCAGCCCCCGAGACGGTGCACTCAGTACAGGCTTCTCCAAAGATCTATGCCCTCTAGTCTAACCATGTACCGTGCCGAGTACTGATTCTGCGCCGGCCCATCCGGTATACAATGGCATTACTCTATGTTCCGGTCTGTCGGCTTACCTTGGCTTGGAGAGTACGGAGTCCCTTCTACGTTAGGTATTCCTCATTCTACAAGTCGTTAGACAGTTATTATATTATTAAATATTTGGTCTCGGTAAGATTGGAGTCGCTAATAAAAACACAATTTACGGGTTAGGAAATTTTCCTCGTTACTCGGAAATTTTTGGGTCTTTTATGACTTGAGAAAATCGGCGCAGATTCGAAGTTTGCGACATGGTTTATTGGGATGGAACTTGATGGTTGTTGATGGTTTTTGGTTGTTCATGCATGAATCTATGCATGGGGCATGCATTTCTTGGATTGCCTTTGGGTTCTTGCGTGTTTTGTCGGATGAGCAAGGGTTGCTATGTTTGACACACACACATCATGTGGCGGGAAGTCACTTTAGGTCTGAGAACTCGGAATTTAACAAGGAATATGGTTGCATTTGCATGCATATATATGGAGTGGATACGTGCAAGGCATTCATTACTCGTTTGTGAGCTTTTTGGGCGATGAGCAGGGGTTGCCGCACATACATGTCAAAGGAATACAACACACGTTACTCAACAAAAGGGATGGGAAACCTTAAGCAAACCGTTGGCTATATGTTTGCTGTGAATTATATTGTGGTAACGTGTTGGCATGATGAGTGGTGGAGTGGCATCACAGGAGTGGCACGGCAAGGTGAGTGGGACTCACAGAGTGTCATGGGAGGCATGGGCGACATGAAGGAGGAATGAATTATGGGGCAACATGTCTACTACTACTACTACTACTACTACTACTACTACTACTATACTACTACTACTACTACTACTACTACTACTACTACTAGTACTGCTACTACTACCACTACTAGTACTAGTACTACTACTACTACTACTACTACTACTACTACTACTACTACTACTACTACTTTTATGATGACTACTACTACTACTACTACTACTACTACTACTACTACTACTACTACTACTACTACTACGACTTACTACTACTACTACTACTACTACTACTACTACTACTACTACTACTACTACTACTACTACTACTACTATACTGATACTAGTACTACTACTACTACTACTACTACTACTACTACTACTACTACTACTACTACTACTATACTGATACTACTACTACTACTACTACTACTACTACTACTACTGATAGTGAAGGCGCGGTGCATTGGATCAAGGCATGCATTTGCCAGTCGATTAACTTCACCTTGAAGATCCTTAACCAACTTTTCAAGGGTTTTGATTTTTTTTCCTCTCTCTTGCACTTTTTCCTTCAACTTTTTGTCCTCTTCCTGAAGTTAAGTTTCATGTTTTTTTGGAAGTACTGTTCATGAGCGTCCTGTTCCTTCCACAAATCTGCCTCAAGCTTTTTATATTGCCTTTCGTCCTCTCGTAAGAGCTTTCTCTTCTTCGTCAATGCTGAATTATCTGATTCTAGCCTTTTCCTTGTCTTTTCTAATTTTTCTTTGTCGGCGTTATGTTCCTTGCTTTCAATCTGGAGATTTTTCTCGCTCTGCGCAAGCGTTTTGCTGAGGGAAGCAACTCGCTCTCTTTCCTGGTGAAGGGCAGCTGCAAAAGAGGCAGACAAGGTCGTTCGACAAGAA
>WBZZ01000006.1:40000-57500 GCA_019918135.1 Paulinella micropora
ATGAACTTATTGATATTGCCAAGTAGTAATAATTGATTAAATGAATCATTTATTAGTTTAAACTTAAATCTTATTATAAATATTAGACTATGAATAATCAATTTCACGATACGTGAACGGCTCCGTGAACGCTAGACTAGCCGTGAACTTCACGTACACAAAACGGCCCCGTGAACGATGACAGAGCTTAGAGCTAATCGTCCCGCTGAGGTTGAGGGGGCCGTAGACGAACCGGTACTAGTAGTAGGGGGTAACAGAAAAGTCACCTTTCGGTCTGCAGGGGGTACCGTCTTAGCATGGGACGCAAACAGGGCATCCCCCTCACGGAGGCTCGGACCGTCTTAAGGAAGCCAAACGCACGAGCGCTCACTGACCTACGCCCATTGCTTGGGCTGGTGGAGGGCGTGGTCACCGAATTGCTATCGGTCCCGGCGATAGCATCCCCACCACCGGGTTCGGCATCAACACTAGGGTCAGGACCTATGTGGGACGGCACCCTCACCGGAGCTCTACCCACGTCCCCATCTCTAGCCGGGGACTCTTCACCTTCACGCTCCCCTTCCCCGTCGGATTCCGAGAAGGATCGGCATCGGGCTGGATCTCCGGTGGCTCATCTTCCACATCCGCCAAACCATCAGGTTGGTAGTCCTCCGGGCCGGGCCTCACCTTCACCCCATGCATCTTTTCCCTTTTTGCTGTGAGTAAAGATTTCAGGATTTGGCTCATGATACCACTACCAGCCTCAGCCGGCTCGGCCTTTGAACCAATCTCAACCTTCGGGGCAGGCACCGCCGACGTCCCGCTCGCCCCGCTAGGTCTACCCTTACTCTCTCCACGGGGTTTGGGTGCTACCGGACGGAGGGGAGTACCCTTCACCTCTTGGGCGCGTACAGGCACCGATGCTACGGGCGGGGGCACAACTCCCCCACGAGGGATACCCCACCTCTGAAGTACATATGCTTCGCTTGTGCACCGGCCTGAGGTTCATGTTGGCGGTACACCTTCCGCCATGAGGGTACACCAGACGCCTCCCATGTTACCGGTTGTCGCCCCCGGCCAGCCCACCTTGATTGGCGAAGCCGAGGCGACTCTGCAGCTCTTATCCACCGTTCCGGCACCCCGAGCAGGCTCCACCCTTTGGTTAGCAGTTGAAAGCACGCACGCGGCCCTGGATACCCGTCTCAAGTCCCTATCTTGCCGGATCCTCCGCGGCGGCCCCACTCTACGTAGCATTCAAGCCCCATGGGACTTGGCCATTGTCATTCCCTCTGCTGAACGCTCCCCAATGGTTGCCCGCGATATGTTTGCCCTCCGCAAGCCCTTTGCACTGCTCATGCCCCAAGACTTGGTTCATTGCGTCCCCGATGAAACTCTTCCACAGACAATCGTCGAGAAATGTCGCAAGATCTTATTCCTTGACGACAACCTCGTCTGGCTCGTACATGGACTTGGAATGGAACACTAATCTATCCTCTCGTTGCTACATCGCATGCGCAGCGCGTTAAACGCCAGCAAATCATCAACACACAACGACAGGAGTCTGACAGGACAGCTTCACTGCCCCTCTCTGGACCGAAGACGTCATCTCTGTCTCCGCCGGCTCAGCCGAACTAACCCTCCGACAAGGTATCGCAGTCACCGTTGACCACGATCAATCTTCAGTCAAGGTTTATGTCCCAGAAGAGTTACGCCGTCCCCTCATCAATTATGCCCACCTCATGCAGAGCCACGCCAAAGCGCCGACACTCGTCCCCTTTATCAAGGAGCGCTACATGTGGTTCCGCACAGACGGTACGGATATCATGCATCATGACGTCCTCGCCGCCCTCCGTGACTGCCATTTTTGCCAACTAGTCCACGCCCGCCTGACCCTTAACCACGGCCGATATTCATCGCTCACATGGACGCATCAAGGACAGGGCATCGGCCACGTTCACATCGGCATCCCCGGCGTCACCTCTCAGTACATACTGACCATCGTCGATCTTTTTTCGGGATTTCTCCAATTTATCCCATGCGTCTCCACATCCGCGGAAGAAACAGTGGAACTCATCCTCAATCGATGGGCCTACATCTTTGGTTTTCCGGAGTCCACCTTCTCCGATTATCATAGTTCTTTCGTTGGCACGTTGGCCAAACGATTTTGCAGCGTAGCCGGCCTCGAATAGCTCACCACCGCGCCCTACTCGCATCATCAACCGGCTACGGTGAATGCCGCCACAAAGCAATCCGCACGGCTATCCAGTCTCTCCCTAAGGCAGAAAAGACCAACTGGCCCAGCATCATCCCTTCTCTCTCCTTCGCTCAGAACACATACGTATCTACAGCAACCGGCACAACTGCCTTTGAAGGAATGCTCGCCCGCAAGCCCCGCTGCACGTTGGACTTCTTCGACTCGCCGGAAATTGTCAATGCCCGCGCTACCGCTTCCAGCGCCACCCTCCACGCATCACCGACACTGTCAATACAGTCGGCCGAACAGATCGCACTGTTAAACAGCGCCCGCACCGCTGTCACAACTTACGTCAGCGCGTACACCACCGTTACCCGCGCCCGGTCCGTCGCTCAAAAGAACAAAGGCCGCCGCAAAGCAGTCAAGGAATGGAAAGTAAACGACACAGTCTCCGTCTACCGCCCCAAGCCTTCCAAGCAAGGAATTCCAGCCTCCTCCCTTCTTCAGTTCGACGGTCCCTACACCATCGTTGAGCAGGTCAGCTCAAACCGCTTCAAGCTGCGTCATCTCAAGATCAACAAGGTATTGAAACGCATCGACCGCTCACACCTCGCCCCGTATACTGCACCCACTGACGGCCTCGCCGCGCTCAACACTGTCGCAGTAGACGATCATGACGACGACTCAGTCAACTACACCATCGGCGAAGTCGTAGCATTCATCGACCGCGATCAGGTTAACTTGGCATCGTTTTAGACGAGGACCCAGAGAACGAGGAAAACGACCTCGTAGTTCACCAGCTCGGTACGACCTCAGACAAGAACCCTCTCTTCCGTCCCATCTACGAAGACACAAAGGACAAACAACTATCCACGCTGGGGTAATCCCTTGGCCCACTGGAAGCCCCTTCTCTTCGACACAACAAACGATCAAGTCTTTCATCGGCACATCGAGTGGCGTTCTCACAAGACCAACAAAGACAAAGGCCGACTTCCCGCCAGCGTTCTTAAACGTCTCAAAGGCCCTCTCATCACCGGCGAATCCTCCCACTTCATATCTTCCAGAAAGTTAAGCAAGCTACATCGAAGGAATAGCCACCTCAACACTCTCAAGTGGGTTTACCCATCGTACCGGCTTCACCCGCCACAGCCCAGCGCTTTTCCCACTTGGCCCGCCATCGTCCTTAGACAAGCTACGCCACGACCAGAGTATCCCTGTAAGTCCTTGGTCGCCTTTTATGCCTGCAGGTCAACAATCATCCTCATCGAATCTGAACACCTCAGTGATTATATTGGCATGGCATAATTGGTGCATTAAATTTGGTTCATTTCGGCTGTGCGATACATGGCCACCTAGCTTCCTACAGCTCGACGTCAGCTTCCCGATATCAGCGCATCGCTACTCCGCCTCAATTGTCTCAGTTCCACTTCCGCACCCCGATATCCGGCCCCTGCTGATCTCCGTCTACACTGCGCTACACATCGACGCACTTCTTTTTCATCCTCCTCCTGGGTTTAAAGAGACTCATCTGTCTCTTTTCTCCTACTTTTTTTTCTGAGACAAGTCACTAACCAATCGTTAGTCACTCACTCTGTACGCAACTCTACTCAACCGTTAGGTCTGGGGGGGGGGGGGGAGCTATCAGACTGAGCACTTTAACGACCGGCCAAACCACTACCGTTGACATTTTACTTTTTTGACCGATCCGTTAGATTCTCCTCTGCACGACGTTTCGACTTCACTAACTAGCTTTCGATTTCGTCCAGAAATGACTTCAAACGATTTAATCAAAGTTTTTACAGCAATTGCCATTTTTCCCTTCTCTATTACATTTTTCCCATGATATACCGAAAACCGCCAATACGGTGAATTTTGGGGAACACAGTCAAGAGAATCTGTTGGAACTAATAATTAATATTAATAATAGTTAGTTACCCGGCCGGCCGTATCGGAGTAACGGTGTCGTTAGAGCCATTACTTAGATCCGGCCAGTCATGTTACTTTGCGCTCTGCGCTTCGCGCCTTTTCTGTTTTCTGTTAAAGTTCTGTTACTGCAAAATGCGTTTGGTGAGAGTTCCAGATTAATATATTTAATACAATTAATATATTATTCTAATAGGTTATCGAGCCTTGTAGTGCAAACTCTGTGTAAAGAACTTTAATCACCTATACACAGATTTGGTGGGCGTGCATCAGGCAGCCACCAAAAGAGTGTTGCAGGTGGACTTGCGCCAGGCAGTCACCCACAACAGTGGGCGTGCAATGGGCAGCCACTGTGATCTGTTCTGTGGTTTGACTAGGTACGAAATAGGTACTAGTATACCACAACCTCGCATTTATCCTTTTCCCTCTCTTTCTATCCTAGCCGATAGAATTCATTTGATAGTCGAGTTTTTCTCCTATCTTCCGCCCTTTGATAGTCAATATGACATACAATTCCACATTTGACTTAGCGAAACTAAAACTGGACCCTCCAAAGTTCTATGATGATAAACCAGACTGGGATTTGTTTTACCATACTTTGATTTCGATCATTGGTGTAACAAATCCACAAGTCTTGACTATCATCCCAGGCATGGAGGATCATCCGTTTACCAAGAACCTAAAATTACCCAACGTCCTAGTCCCTCCTGACTTTCCTATTGAGGATACCTTACACTCCCCAAGGGGTGAAGCGGGAGATCAAAGCAAAGTTAAGGAGGAAACAAAGGAGGGTGGGTCAATTAAGGTTGAGCCTACTGCAGAACGAAGGAAAGCTGCTAAACCGGAAACCATAATACCTACTGAGCTGAAAAGCGAAGTACCATTGTGACTCCCGGAAGCAAGTCTAACCTTCCGTACGCTTCTCAACCTCAAGGATCTGCAAGGTATTATGAGGCAATCGAAAAGCAAAGGTATGATTCCCTAAACAGAATCCTATTTGCCTACCTGCTCCAATCTTGCTCTCATGATCGCAAAGTTATGATGATCATGAAGCAAGGTGGAACATATGGGGTTGCTTGTCTCACAGCTTTGCAGAAGCATTATGGGGGCCTCGAACTTATCAAGTTTCAAGAGGACCAACAAACCATCTACTACTCCTACCCCAAAAAGGTTAAGGAAGTAAGTACATGGCTTGCTACATACCTCACGATAATTGATAAGCAAGAGAAGAGGATGAAGGCACCCATCCCTGTCCCCATGAAAGCTGATATGATCATAAACATATTAAAACATTTAACTCCTTTTAAGACCTACTGGGAGAACCATTGGCAAGCTTTGCTTCCTCATCAACGACCCCCTTGGGACGAATTCCTCCAGATTATGGAGCAAATCGCCCAAGGGAGTGTGTCGATGACTAGGATGCAAAAGTTGTATGGTACTGGATCCGGAAACTCACGGTCTGACCCTATCACTGTTAATCTAGTAGGACAGAAGAAGAAAGGCAGGATTAAGTGTTATAATTGTGAAGGTGATCATGTTATGAGGGTATGTTTCGTCCGTTGTCTCCTCAAAGACTGCCCACGAGATGGGCATGATCCTAACAACTGCCCTATAAGGAGGAAGGCAGGAGCTATTGCTACTCCCTCTCATCTGATAGAAGGTAGTCAGAAGAGCAAAAGTAGTAAGAGTAGTAAGGCAGAAGGGGAAGGAAGGAAGGGCAAGGACAAGATGAAGAAGAAAAAGAAGAAGGCAGAGAAGGAGAGACGGAAGCTCAAAGCTACAGACTTCATCAAGAAAAAGAAGACCATCAGTCTGAATGCTGGTGGGTCTGACTCTTCCTCTTCATCTTCCTCATCTGAGGAGGACGTAGAAGACGAACCAGACCTCACCGGATTGCAGTCTGACGATCACTCTTCATCTGATGAAGACACAGGGAGTGAGGGAGAGGAAGTAGATAGGGTAGGGCATATCAATCATATGTCTGCTGTCAATGTTGTAGAAAGGGAAGAGGACAGTGGGGAGAGAGGAGGGGATGTTCGTGACAACACCACACCAATACCTCTTTTTGCCACAACACACACACCAGCCATTCTTATGATGGAGAGGGAGGACGACAATGATGGGGAGACAGACCATAGCAACCTCACCACAACTACCCCACCATCACCTCTTTTTGCCCCACCACTTACGCCACCGAGAGCACATACGACAGGGAGAGTGGGTGCAGACAGAAGCCGTGCTAGGTACAACCACAATGTGGCGAGGAGAGAGGGGGAGGCTACACCAACACATGTCACTCTCCATCCCACTCGTAATGTTTCTCAAACACGTATCCCCCCACTTAGAGAGAACAATTTTGTAAACTCTCTTGACATGGCAGGTGACCCCACCCCTCTGGGGGTAATCTACCCCTTAGAGGATGGTTGGGGCTCCGCCGTGCCAAGACAGGTTACAGAAAAGTCCTCATTAAAAACACCAACCCATTGCATATTAGAGAGGTAGATGGCCCACCACTCAACCTCCATGCCAAACCTATCAAGCCTACTAGCTGTCACGTACCCAATGGCAAGCAGTGTGAGGCTATTGCAAAGTCAGGTTTCAGGTGTTCATGGAAGTTAGGTGCGGCCCGGTTGGGCGTGGAGGGGGGGGCGTGTGCAGAGAGATTAGGAAAGGGTTATGAGTTTTGCTCATGGCACATTGGTGAGTAGAAGAAGAGGGAAGCTATCTTAGCAGGGTACAGACAGAAAGTAAGAGAGGGATTTGTTCCCCCCCCCCCCCCCTGACTCTTTTATGCTTGTACCTATGTCCCTTCTGTCTACCCAGTGGGTGAGAGCGCCAGACCAGAAAGACAGATCTTCTACCCAGAAAGGCAGCTCTTCTATCCCACGAACTCACCTCATCTCCCCTTCTTCAACGTCCACACAAGACGTGGGGAAGGTCATGGGGGAGTCTCGAGAAGGGAAACGTAAATCCGTTGTTGCACCACCCCTTGCCAAGGTAGAGGCGGGATATCAAGGGGGAGAATATGACGAGCAGGGAGATATAGCTTGGTACTATGACGACAAGAAGAAGACTAAAGTCGTTGTAGGGGGGAACGGAGAGATCCCCCCCCATGACGAACTAAAGAGATTTTTCGCCGCGTTAGCAAGGGGAGCAAGTGGTTTGACAGACAAGGACACCCTTATAACTAGGTCGGACGGAGAAGTCGATGACTTCTACAATGACCTCTTCTTTACTGTCCGTGATTGCGTCATATCTATGGCGATTAAGCATAATAATCACTTTGCTAAAGGCATGGTAGCTTCTTTCCCCTTTCTGACTGAGGGTGCGGCAGACTACGAGGAAGCAGAAAAGAAAAGGATTGGACAGGGGGAACCGTCCTCTATAAGCCCTATCTCTTCTCCTGCTGCCCCTGTAGGCCCTACCGTACCTCAAACACCAGAAAGTATCATTCCTCAATCCCAGAGCACTTCCCAATTGGGTACGGGAACAAAGACCGACCCGTCAGACACCTGCACTATCATGATGGTTGAAAGCCCTGAAGCCAACAGTGAGGGGACCTTTGAACCTGACCACGTGATGTGGGTGGACGACAGTGGGGCTAGCGAGTCACAGTCTCCTCACAAAGGCTCATTCGTTAAGATGAGGTTGGAACCCCAGAAATTTAGAATCGCGAAAGGTAGCCTTAGGACTGAATACAAAGGAAAAGTCCAAATGCACCTTTCGGGAGCCTATGGGAAGGAAGTGTGTGTATATGATTCACATACTACTTATAATCCTCATCTCAAATATGGGTTAGTGGCCACCTCGGCGTGGGTCAAGAAAACGCTTGCAGTTGTTCACCAGAACAACCAAGTTATTGTCTTGAAGGAGCCTATCCATATACGGGAGGAGCAGATCGTTGCGAGGGGGCGGTCCCTACAAAACAATCTCTCAGTTTTTGATCCCCTTGGTATGGCTCCACTCAACCCGAATGAGTGGTTCGATCCCATTGCCCTAACAAACAGAACGTGAAGGTCGAGAACGGTAATTCGTCACCCTCGACCGTCACATTCTGACTCCCCCCTAGTCGCCCATCTCAGAAAGCATCCCTACCCATATATCATGATGTCTACTGTAATAAGTCAACATGTATGTGTGGGTGGCGATGTGATGATATGAAGTCTTATGTTCCCTTTTCACATGAGACTGAAAATGAGAGGGGCGAATATATAGGGAGAGGAATAGGGTTAGCGTGTTGCTCTGTCATGCCGGATGATGAGAAGGTGATATGTCTATGCATGATGCTAAATGTCGTATGGATAGGGCATTACACCCAGTAGTTAAGCCCATAATGGTGAGTGCATTCACGCCACTGTTTTCCACCGAATGTGCAAACATAGAGGTGTGAAAGTAATGGAGCGAATGTCCCAGAATATGGGGGTTAAGATAGTGGGTATGAACTGGCGGGAACGCATTATGGCGAATATTGCCTTCACAACAAAATAAAACGTTCCCCACATTTCAAATCCAACCACCATATAGTAGAAAGCCGCCCTGGAGTACACCTATCAATGGATACCCAAGGGTGGTGGAATACTATATCGTGGGATGGAAAGAAATACAAGTTCACTATTAAATGCCTTGCGTCGAACTTCGAGCTAGACTATTATCTTAGACACAAGAACGAGTTCTTCTCTTGTTTCCTAAAGGCCATTGCATATTTTGAAAGGCACACCGGAAACAAAGTGAAGTTCTTAACTTGTGATCAAGAAGTTCAATATGGTCTTTACATTGGCTTGATGTAAATCAACCAATTTTCCTAGAGGCTCCAACCGGGGAGAAGCAAGCAGTCGCCAAAGTAGAGCGCTCGCACCAAACCAATGGTGGACCGGCGCGCGCTTTACTTAGCGACTCTGAGCTTCCCCATCTTTTTGGACTGAAATGGAAAAGAATAGTACTTACATCAACAACCTACTACCTATCTCACAAGGCCCTTTCCGCGGTAAGTCACCTTACGAAGTGATTCACAACAGAAAGCCTTACCTACATCACTTGCGGCCCATCGGATGTGCTGCTGTAATGAGAGTCAAGGCGAAGAGAGGGAAAGGTGAGAGGGGAAGGAGGGTTGTATTCCTAGGGCACGAGAGGGACACCGGTTACTATAGGGTCTATTACCTTGTAGCACGGGTGATCCATGGGAACGTAAGAGACGTAGTTTTTGACGTTTGGACGCTAGGCAATAGAGAAGCTTCCAAAAGTTTAGAGAGCACCGGGGGGTTGAGCCCATGTTCTCGGTGAGTTAGGATAATAACACAACCCTCACCAAAACTACTGTCGCTCATACTCCTACTCGTACGTCGGAAAAAGCCACTCCTGATATGGGGGCTACCAACTCTAGAGATCCCGCTACAATGGAGGACCGACCCTCCCCCATTGAAGTGGTGATCCCTAAAGTTGACGCCCCGACTGGTACCGATTTATTACCGCATCACTCTTCTTCTCCTGCCCAGGGTAATGAGCAGTCAGGCACGAAAGCGGATGAGGATGTGAGTGAGGACGAGGGGGAGAAATCTCCCCGACCTATCACTTACAGTCCCAACTACGCTTTTATGCCGGATCTCATTCCCCCCAGTCCTGTCATTGAGACAAGAGGCAGATCGGGATGAGGAGAAGGAGAAGCACAGGAGCGGCAAAGATGTTATGAAGAGGGGGAGAAAGCCTAAGGAGAGGGTTGTGCTGTCGGGGAAACACGTCAAGATTCCCGCGCGTATGTGGGGAGAGGGTTGGGCTAAACAAACTTACGGAGAGCATTGGGAAACAACTATCCGTAAGGGTGTTACGCTCGGGCCCTCCGCCCCCGTCGTGCGAAAGTCAAGGCGTTTTCCCGCCCACCATGTTGCTTTTGACGATGGGGTAACCGATAAAATCATAGACTCAGAAATCATTAAGTACGAGTACGCTGAGGAAGGGCGAACGGTACCTAATAATTCTAAGTCCGAATCGGCGGATTCTAACACTGTTTCAGAGTTTGAATTCGTCGAGGGGGAGAGAGAACGGATTACCAGCGAAAAAAGCCAACATGGGAAGGAGTGGAGATCACATGAGCAAGGCCTTATCTCAGCTGAGAACATCATACCTGGGGGTAGAACTAGAGGGAGTCATATCTCTTTATGCGCGCGAGAGCAAAGGATATATTATTGTCTAGTTAGCGAACAGACCCCCGAGTTTCCTGTTTCTCAGAAGCCTAAGGATAGGATGCAGGCTAGGGAGAAGGAGGTGAAACAGCAAGAGGAGCTGAAATGGTGCAAAGAGAGTGAGGCACAGAGGTCTGGGTCACCGATCATTCCTCTTAAGTGGATAGACTCGGTGAAACAACAAGGAACCTCTGAGGAATTCCACAAAGCAAGGATCACCTTAAGGGGTGACTTGCTCAAAGCCGGGTTGCAATATGACCCCAAGAAGACATACTCACCTACCGCACACCATAGGAGCATCCTTTTTATTATTGCCTACGCAGCCGGTTTTGGGATTGACCTTTGGCTCATAGATTTCACCACCGCATACTTGCATGCCAAGATGCCTTATGACATCTACGTTAAGCCCCCTCCCGGTTTTGAAAGGCCAGGGTTTATTTGGCTCCTGAAGAAAGCCCTGTACGGACACCCTGAATCCGGACGGTTGTGGTACGACCTCTTATCGCATGAGTTGGTAAGTAAGCAACGGTTTGTGACCTTCACTTTAGACCGTGCTCTTTTTGTCAAACTTCAGGGTAGTCTCAAGTCCAATCAACTCTTATCTTTTCATGTGGACGATGGGATACACGCAGCATCCCAGCGCGCACATGAGGGATTAGTGGAGAGCCTAGAGAAGCATGGGTTTAGATGCCTCGGGAAAGCGACCGAGTTCAAGAGCATCCAGATCGTTCAGACCGATAAAGGGATCTTGTTGCATCAGAGGAAATACGAACTCCTCATTTAGGGAACTTGGATACTTGGAGGAGATACCTGCTAAGACCCCTTTCACTTCTGAAAACCCTGCCCCTCTAAAGAAAGGGCACAGGCTCCTTGCATATGACTTGAGATGTCTCATCGGCATGCTTATCTTTCTGGCCGTTCACACCCGTCCCCTGCTAATCTGCCCGTTGAGTATAGCTGCGAAATCACAAGTCCCTAATCCCGATGTTTCGTATGCTATGCTACACCGGATGTTTCTTTGGATCCTTGTCCCACGCGCTCTTTTCTTTCGTAGAGGGGACCGCCTGCTTTTGCAATACCTCAACCGCCTTTTCCAACTTCCCAAAACTCCAAAGTCAGGGGGACCATCTAGGGAGTCATGCGCGGCTATGAAGGCTATTGGTAAAGTCCCCACAGAAAAGTATGGTGTCAATCTATTGGGCGGGTCGCAACTAGACGAGTTCACCGTCCCGGTAATAGCCAACATCGACAAGATCGTAGCGGACAACCCATTGGTCGGATTTGTCGACTCAGACTTCGCGAGGGAGAAAATCTCCCGTAAGTCTCGATCGGGGTTTATCTTCTTTTCAACGGGGCTCCCATAGCCTGGTTTTCGAAATTGCAGCCTGTCATCGCCCAATCCACGCTTGAGGCAGAAACCGTATCGGCTAACGAGGCCGTAAGGGAGTTATTTGCTTTGAGGCAAACCTTACCTGATATGGGGATATGCCTTGAAGGACCTACTATCCTACTTGAAGACAACGAGGGAGCTTTAACGTTGTCCGAGAGGGGGTTAGGAGAATCCCGAACCAAACATATTGACGTTAGGTACCATTTCCTTACTCGGCTGGTTAAAAAGGGAATAGTCAAATTTTTCCGGGTATCTTCCGAAGATAATCTTGCGGACATTTTTACCAAGATCAATTTCACGCACGAAAAATGTAATGTCCTAGCAAACAAAGCCTCGTTAATCTTGGACAAGAGGTGTATGATTCGCTTCGGGATCGATTTCTTGCATTTTGCGAAATAATTAAGGATTTATCATATATCCGTATTTTATGGGCCATTATACAGATGTATTATCAATAAGTCGCGATTTTAAATTTACGCATACGTATACGTTAAGAGGGGAGTGTTGTAGGTACTGGGTCTACCTCCCGGGCGAAGAGAGTGATTGGGGAAATACCGGTGGACTCTTTCTTCTGTTCGCCATTTCTATATTCTTCTCCGCGCTCATCTCCGAGCCCACCCCCATGCACGTATCCAAGTTTGTCTTTGCGCCCGTCTGTCTTCGCTACGTATCTCGAATGGATCCGGGGGCTAGTGGGGGAACTCGCTTATCATATATATATATATTATATATATATATATATATATATATATATATATATATATATATATGTATACATATATACTATAACTAAGCCAACTGAGTTGGAGGCTTGTGATGGCAGTCGGAGGGTCGTTGATCGTCTCGCAACACCTTCGCCCGGTGATTATCGTTTCGAAAGACCTCGGCAACTGTCTCCTAGCTGTACCAAAACATAGTTGGATAATTTTTCTTCATATACCCCTTACGGGAAGCGCTGTCATTTTTTTTAATAGTTCTCATATATTCGTTAATATATGATGAATTGACATAGTTGCATAACTATCATATTCGTATGTTATCATATCTATCCTGGATCATATTAACATATACTCATGATGGAATGTTTCATGTGTCTGGTTTACATAATGTTATGATCCGTTACCTAGGGATATGTGTTAAGCGATAAAGTATGGGTAGGACACTAATCTTCTTCTC
The DNA here is from genome assembly GCA_019918135.1 of Paulinella micropora. Lineage (NCBI taxonomy): Eukaryota > Cercozoa > Imbricatea > Euglyphida > Paulinellidae > Paulinella > Paulinella micropora. The sequence goes on from WBZZ01000006.1 coordinate 52,839, forward strand.
CTCAGGTAGGCCCAATCAGATTGCGGGGTCGCTGCCTTGTATGTAGTCTAACCGATACATACTTGCCGCGGTCTAAGCGGGTAGCCAAGCCTGACTGCACGTCTCGGAGAGTGTGAGGGTAACAGTAGTTACTTTATGTTTTGAGTTTGTGTTTTCATATGTTTCACAAATAGTAATAGTGGTCGTAACATATATTAGGACCTGCAGTAACTTTCATAATTTACGTTGTTCCAGGGGGAGTGTTGGAACTAATAATTAATATTATAGTAGTAATAATAGTTAGTTACCCGGCCGGCCGTATCGGAGTAACGGTGTCGTTAGAGCCATTACTTAGATCCGGCCAGTCATGTTACTTTGCGCCGCAGTCTGCGCTTCGCGCCTTTTCTGTTTTCTATTAAAGTTTTGTTACTGCAAACTGCGAATGAAAATCTCGGACTTCCACCGTCTTGAACACCAATGACTTGAACTTGAAGCCACCTTCAAGTACATTGTACATTTAACTTCAAGTGTCGTCTAATAGCTACTCACAATCTACGTTCAACCAAGATCGTACTTTGCAAACCAAGTCTGCAAACAAGTAGAAATCAACGTAAATAAACGAAGTGACCTCTCAGCTATTTACTGGTATTTCACCTACTCTTAGGAGTTAGGGCTGTTTGCAGCCATAGAGTCTTTTAATAAGAGTTCGTTGTGTATTTATCCCTTGGGGTTGTATCCAAACTCACAATCCTAAGAAGGGGTGAGTTCTCAGCTTTTTGTTTTTCAATCATTGAGACAAGTCAACCTGGCAGCAATATTGTACCAGGCTCGAAACCCAAACCACGAATTTTGTCAGGCGAGAGATGGAGAATATCTCCTAGAGAGAAAGAAAGAATGTCAGATTGAGAACGTTGAACCCAAAGCTTAGCCTCAGGTAACGCCTCACGAACAGAAAACCGTGTCCATTCCTTGCCGGCCCAGACTTGGAAGCGATCTCAGCGTTGAGGACATTGTTGGCAGCGAGAAAAAGCAGAAAGAGTCTGACGTGAGGGAAGTCAAGCGTTTGGATGCAACAAAAGGGTTGCAGGAAGACAGGGACAGTGCTAGAGAGACTCAGATTGAGGGATCCAGGTCATCTGCTCCATGATGATCTGAACCGGCCGGCCCACATATTTCAAGTATTATTTTAACACGTACACTGACTTTATCAAAAAAAATTCTTGCCACTCGTAGGGAGTGGGAAGCACACTGAATAGGGAGAATGAAAGTGAAGCCTCAGAAACGGTGAACAAAAGAACACAACTGTGAAGGGGAAGACACATGTAAAGGAACAGAGGAGAATGTAGAAATAAAAAAAAAACCTATTCTCCTTACAAATTATGATACTAGAGTAAGCCACCATTTTGTTTGGATTGCACCGCAAAACTTCTCCTTTTAAGGTACTTTTGTGCCTTAAGCCGCTCCGGCATCTGCAGCGTCATTTCTTCAACCTTGCTTGCTTCCTGTGCCTCCAGTTTCTCCTTTACTGGCTCTTCAACTTTTGATCCGCCGTTCGGGGTGGGTACCGTGCTTGCACGCATGAAAGGAGCCTTATCATTGGGCGCCTTGACACCCCCACTCAATTCCAAGGCCTTACTGTAGTGATATGCCACCAAGCCAGCAGTTTCGGCATCATCCTTGGCATCTTTGTCCAAGATTTCCGCTATGGCAAAGTGTAACCGTGCTCGCTGTGAGTAGAGCAGCAATTTGTAGCAGGCCTGACGAAATGCAGGTTGGTGAAAGAAGTAAGTTTCTCTTCTGTGGAAACTTTTGGCACTATCCTCCTCCTTTTCATCTTCTTTCGATCTGTTTTCATCAGCGACATCCTGGTCGTCTTTTTCCCCAGACGCTTTCTCCTCTGTTAGTAAGGATGAGGTCGAACCGGAAGTGGGAGAAATGGTCGTGCTAGGTTCAGGTGGAGTGATGCTAGGTTCGGATTGATCACCCACAGCACTCTCTGGGTCACTTTCCAGATGTTGCTCCAACGTGTACGAGTTGACGCCCAGGATACCCTGTCTAACGAGCGAGAGCAGGTTGTCGTCAAGGCGATCTCGAAGAATTCGCTGGTTTACTCTCTCCTTGGCTGCCTTCATTTTGCCCACCAGACGCGAGCCTAATCGCATAATTTTGATGTTGAAGACATTTTCCGAGTTCCTTGCGGTGTCCTTCTTTTCATTTGAGCTTTCTGCAGCAGCAGTGTTTTCGGTCGTAGGTGCAGGTTCGAGTGTTTCTGCTTCCTTGATGTAAAGGCGGCGAAGGAGTCGGAGATCAACAGGCTCGTCGCCAAAGGCGGAGGCCAACTTGCAAACCAAAGTCTGCTGCAAGGGCAAGCGGTCGATACGCATGGTAATGAGAGCTTGGAACGAGGATGGCAGCAGGTCAATGGTGTTGAGTTTAGCTTCATCCACCTGAAAAGAGCAGAAACAAGCAAAAAAGCACACGTAAATTCAACAAAGAGACGTTGATAACATATATCGGAACTGGATCGCTGACGAGGCAAAGAAATCAGAATTATTCAACGATTCTATGTACGCATAAGTAAAAATAAGATATGCACGTAGACATTTTTATGGCTATGATTATTGACACATGGTTGTTTAAGTTGCACAAGTGTTCCAGCCTCCTGGTTGTTCTTCGTGACAGCAGAAGATTTTTATCAGAACACACGTACGCATTTCTGTTCTGCGTTCTAGGCAATGAGAGCTCGTCTCTAGCTGTGAAACCCTATTCCTTGAGATGTATCTATGTACACGTCTTACCTACGTAATGAAAACAAAACAGGAAATTCTCATAGTAACATATATAATATCGTTATATCCTCCCCCCCTCCGACCCATCTCTCTCGTGTAATCCTGGATAAAAAAATCCGAATATGCGAAAAAAACATCGAAAATTTCTGAAACTCATCAGTCCCCAGGAGATAATTACCGTCATGGGCGCCCAAATAGGCCTCTCCCAAGCATCCCCCCCCCCCCAAAAAAAAAGAAAAAAAGAAAAAAAGAAAAAAGAAGAAGAAGAAGAAGAAGAAGAAAAGAAAAAAGCTCACTTTGACCTATCATGTTTTGCTTTCGGTGAGTGGTAAGAAGAAGAAGAATAGAAAAAAGCACTTTGACCTATCATGTATTGCTTTCGGTGAGTGGTAAGTGGAAGAACAAGAATACAGGAATAAACAGTTCAGAAGAGAGGAAGAACGGTTATGTTGCGTTTTTCGTCGACTGTCACCACGCCAGCGCTCAGCATATGCCCAGCCACCTCATGAGCATACAATGGGTTGCCTTCACTTTTTTGAGAAACAGCTAGCATAACAGCCGGTGGAACTTTATTCACACCAAGTTGCCGACTCACTAACGCTTCCAAGCTCTTTTGATCAAGTCCTTTTAGATCAATTACAACTTCACTGTTCGAGTCCCCGTGGTTGACACCCGCATCGTCTTCCTCTTCGTCCTCTTCCGTTGCATCAGCCTTCCAGGAGCGCAGCATGGCCTCCACCTCTACCCAGAGCGTGCCTGTCAGCTTGTCGCTGGAGCTGGCGGGCCGGGCCGTCAGGATCACAAACAGCGGCTGCGTGCGAGTTTGGTTGCATAGCTGCTTGAGGACCTGCAGAGAGTCTGCATCGAGCAGGTGCGCATCATCCAGCACCAGCACCAGAGCGCATTTCTTGGCTGTCATGTATCCCTGGACAAGATCCAAGATCAGAAGTGTGAGGTAGGTGATGATCGCGGGCTCGTCCTCAGCGATCTTTGTGGTCAGAGTCGAATCGGGAAAGGTAGTGCCCAGCAACAAGTTGAGGAGGGGCACCCTCCCGTCTGGCGTGCCTTTGGGATTCATCATCCTGATCAGGCCCTTCACCTGCTTATTCCTTTGCGCAACTTCTTTTTCTCTCTTCTTCCTGACCGTACGCTTGACGGAGCTGCTTGTCTGGAGTGTGCTGGAATCGGCATTGTCGCTAAGCTCCGCCAACTCAAGCAGTAAGGCTCGCCACAGCGCCAGCAAGGATTTTTGCTGAGAAGGATGCACGGTGTAATATAAGGAACGGACCAGACCGGATGATCTCTGTGCTCGGGCCAGAGCGAAGAAGTCCTTGGACAGCTGCGTTTTGCCCATCCCAGCGGGCCCCTGCAGCAGAAGGATCTTGCCCCCTGCCATGAGCTGCATGCAGACGTCCAAACCGTCGGCGAAACGTTTTTTCTCGGCATCTACAATCGAGACAGTACTTCAGTATCAGAATAATTAAAGTGAGAGTACCTCGTCCGAAGGTTTGAGTTGCTGAGGTTGTCGCAGACTTGTCAAACGTTGCCAAATCAAAAGACGCTGGTATAAAAATGGGGATCATCTCCTCTTTGCCTTTGACATTTATCTCTCCAGCCGCTTTGAGTGATACCTAGCATTAAACAGGAAAGCGCAGCAAGTACAAACAGCTCACGGAGGAACAAGAGGAACGGAAAAGGGAAACGCATGACAGGAAAGACACAGAGAGACCGACAATGAAGAGGGGAGAAGGGGAATGGAGAAGGGGAGAAAGGGTCACCTGGTTGCGGACGGCTTCGTAAGTTGCTGAATCGACCAGGACATTGTTTTCTTCCAGCTTCTTTGCTTTACCCGCCAGCCGTGCAGATAAATTGACAGTGTCGCCTACCACCGCGT
>WBZZ01000006.1:62500-70000 GCA_019918135.1 Paulinella micropora
GCCTGCCCGGCTGATCGATGAAAGCCGTAAGCCTCGCCGCCATAAGGGACAGATACATCTTACCCAGACAGCTCAGAATCGCGATGTCTCTCCAATTTTCCGGATCGGTTGGGTCGCCTCCTTTTGGGATGTTGACGATAATCGCTTTGCCCCAGTCGCTGGGGGTGTATTCGCACGATTTCAACCAGTTGAAGAAGCGCACCAGAAAGCTCACAATCCGCGTGCCTCCGTACTTGAGCATCTCGTTCTTGATCTTATCCGGTGAGCACGCTTTGTGATTCTGGAGATTTTCCTGGCAGAGCTCCACTTCCTTCTCGGTGTAATCATAGTCCACCGGGCCCGTCTCAGTCCGGATCTCCTCGGCTTGCGCCATGGCCTCGAATTGGTCGCGCAGGTTGTCGTTATACTGGAAGGTTTCGCGGGCCTTCCGCTCGGGCTCAATCCGCGCTGCTTCCTCATCAGAACCGACTTCCTCTACACATGCATCCTCCAAAAACTGGTTTTCTTTGGGGACCACCATACGTCGGCGGTATTCTTCCCATTCTTGTAGTTTTTCCCGGAGTGTGCATGCCAGAGTGCCATCGGGCTTCCGAACAGGAGCAGAAGCGTTCGACCGCCGAACCCCGCCCAAACGCTTTGACAGCTTCCAGTACGTGGCCATGGTAGCGCTCCTGAAGTTGGCAGCGGTGTCATTCTGGACCCGCTTCCACGCTTGCTCCTTCTTCTCCTTGCATAACCTTCTGACCGCCTTCCTCGCTTCTTTATATCTTTGCCAGGCCTCTCGGTTGGCCTCATTCCTTCGCCAGAGGCCGTATGCCTCTCTCCGTCGCGCAATCGCTTCCCTAAGACTCTCATCAAACCATGCATTAGTAAACCCTGGCCTAATCACCCGAACTCCCAAGACCTTCACGGCTGCGCCCGTGAAAGCTCGGACCACTAAGCTAGCGACCCTATCTACCTCCTGCTGAAGCTCATCCGGGTCCTCCACTGCTGATAGATCTGGGAGGCCATCTGGCAACAGCCCCGATATACCAGCTGCAAAGGTCTCGTCGTACTTCAACCTAAGCTTAGACAGCTCACTCTCCTTACCCTCAACTACCCTGCCTATCAAGCGCTCTGCCTTGAATGCTTTGTACCTCTTTACCTGCTTTTTGGGGGGTGGCTGTCCCCCCCAGACCAGTTCCGCCCACACAGCTTTGTGGTCGGTATCAAGGTCTACCTCGTCGACGCCGAAGCTTGCCTCCTCCGCCAGCTCGGAAGAGACGCAGATGTAATCCAGTAGATGCCTTCGTCCACCTACATTTTCCTGCCTAGACCACCAATATTTGTCCCCCCGTGGTTGCGAAAACCCACTGAGATTGCGCAACCCCGTGGCAACAAGCATCGCAGCCAGCAACTCACCATTCTCACTCATAACCCCTCTACCCCTCTCATCTATCTCGCCAAAGAGGCCCACCACTCCCTCCTCCCGCGCTATTCTGGCGGGCCCCAGCTTAGCATTAGCATCACCAACCGTAACCACATGACCTTTGGTGGCGAAGTAGGAGACGGCCGCCTGCCACGCCTCATAGGCTGCAATAGATTCCTCTCGTTGATTTTCTTGGGGGAAGTAGCCGTTGCCGACGAACACATCCGACGCCGTCGCGCTCCCAGACGACAGCCTCACCCACAATTGCTGTGGGTGTGGAACAGGCGCCTGTACAATGGTAGCGCACGGTGCCAGATAGTTGGCCACCAACGTCAAGACTCCCCCCAAGAGACGCGAGCCCGCACCAGTTGCAGCCGCTTTGCCGAGGACTGCGAAGCCGTCGACTTGGAGCTTCTCCACCTTCTGCGACGATAGGTTGTGCTCCTGGACTCCGACGATCACCCAGCCTCGCTCCTTGTAGTGCTGCGGCCATTCCCCAAAGCCTGGGCTATCCGCACCCACTTTGCCTTGCCAATTATGTGAGGCCACCCTCAGTGGGAAGCCTTTCACAAATTGGGAAGAACGAAGCTGATGCCGATGCCTGCGCTTCGGTTGAGCCCGCCTGGAGCCCTCCGCCACCCTCCACGGCCCATCCTGCACCCTCCGCCCCAGCTCCTCCAGCTCCCGCATCCCGCCCCACTCCGCCAAGGGAGATTCACCGCTTGAGGCTTCGCCCTGGGGCTCGTCGACTTCCACGTCGAGCACCCAGTAGCCAAATCCCTGCTTGCGAAGCTCCCTCTGCATCTCTACATACTGGGCACCCCCCCGTGCAGCCCGCTGCTTCTCTCTTTCCCGGAAAGTCCTACCCGTCGCAACGTGAACCTTTCCCGTGAAGAACTTACGCTCCCGCAGCAGCCACACCATCTTCTCCGCCTCCTCACAAGACGCACATTTAATCCGCAAATGTCGCCCACTACCTCTGCCCGCGAATTCCACCTCGACTTCCCCGAGACCGAGAATTCGGAGCTCTCGCGCCATGACCACTGTCTGAGAGACATGCGATAGCCCCCATACTATGCAACATCTCTTATCCAGCTCATTTCGTACCTTCCTCCGCCACCTCCTCGGTGGCGGTACCGCTTGCCACACGCCGTGACCAGACCTTTCCGGACGTGACTTCTCTTCCGAGGTTGGGGAGGGTGATCGAGATGCAGCAGGATTGCTGGCTCTACGTGATTCAGGTTGCCCGTCAGGTACGCGAGCACTCGACCACCCCACCCCGGCCGAGTAGCCATCACCACCCGCAGGCGCACTCCCACGGGGAACGTCTAAATCTGAAGGATTACCGCCTTGACCCATAGGGCCAGCACTAGCGGCCGCGCTCTTCGCATAAGAACCTGACATAAGTGGTATGGGACCCCGGTGCCGCATTGATCGAGTTGTAAACTCGATAAATGAGGACCCAGGTGGGGTTATTTAAAGCTCAACCCTTAAAAAGCATACGTGTACGTATGTATAGGAATACACACAAACACTCACCTGCATCCGTAACCAGGCACGAGGCAGGACCCGCTGTGCATCATCGAGGTAGGTGTCGTGGCAAACCACCCTGCGTCCGATAAACGCTGCAAGTGAGTCATCTACCGAGAGCACAGAGTGACAGGCCCGTGCACGTGTACCCACCACCCCATAACCCTCCGCCAGAGCAACCCCATGGCATCCGCAGGATGAGCACGAAGAGTGCTGAGAGAGAGGGTGAGCCAGGAGCCCCGTTCCGGTCCGTCGTTACTTTGGTCATTTAGTCGTTTCAAGGCTTGTGGTAAGGTGTAGGGCCTCTCGCCTTCGTACAAACTCCGACCGACAGTAGTTTGGTTGACCATCCTTCGCGGTGACCCTCTGAACACAACCCCCTCCCCCAGTGCCCACCCCTTGTGATTCCAGAGGCCACCCCGAGCCAAGAGCCATGAGTATGATGAGCAACTCACATGAGTTACTCTCAGTAATTGGGACCCGTCTCATAAATCGATGGAACGCTTATCGTGCGCCCCTCATAGGCTCAGCCCGCCCATGTGAAAGCTAGGCCTCGCCCAAAGCAAAGCAAAGCAAAGCAACAACAAAAAAAAAAAAAAAAAAAAAGAAAAAAAAAAAAAAAAAAAAAAAAGAGAGAGAGAGAGAGAGAGAGCGAGCGAGAGCGAGGCCGCCGTGGCTCGCCCGCAATCCAGCTGGGTGCACCTCGTCACAACCACTCATCGGCGTGAGCTCATAGCTGTGTGCGACATAGGTACAAGAGCAAGAGGAGAAACAGTGTGCCAGCGTGGATGTGTGGGTGAGGCAGTGCGGTGAGGCAAAGCAGCGATGCCAGTCGAATCCCTGGAGACGGAACCTAGCATCAAAAACATCGTATAAGTCTACCCCAGGCCTCCATCCACCGAGTGGTGAGCTCGATAAAAGAAGACCCGAGTGGGGTTATTTAAAGCTCAACCCTTAAAAAAGCATAAACATGTACGCCGCCAGGAACCCAACAACAATAACATAGCAGCCAGGAACCCAACAACAATAACATAGCAGCCAGGAACCCAACAACAATAACATAGCAGCCAGGAACCCAACAACAATAACATAGCAGCCAGGAACCCAACAACAATAACATAGCTTCCGTAACCAGCCTTCAGGAACCCGCCTCAGTTACCCGCCCCCGTAACCAGGCCAGAGACGTGACGTACTATGCATCATTGAGGTGTCGTGGCAAGCCACCCTGCGTCCGATAGAAGCTACAAAAGAGTCATCTACCGAGAACACTAAGTGACAGGCCCGGTCACATGCACCTAACACGTCCCGACCCTCCGCCAGAGCATCCCCATGGCATCCGCAAAGTGAGCACGAGGGGTTCTGGGAGAGAGGGTGAGTCAGGAGCCCCGCGTCCAGGCAGTCGCTACTGTGGCAGTTGAGTGATTTCAAGGCTTGTGGAAATGTGTGGAGCCTGTCGCCTTCATACCCACTCATACCGACAGTAGTTTAGTTAACCAACCTGTCCAGTGACCCACTGAGCCCAACCCCCTCCCTCAGATAACCTCCACCCCCCGCACCCCGAGTGATACCAGAGGCCACCCCGAGCCAAGAGCCGTGAGCGTGGTGAGAGAGCTTCTCTCAGTAAAAGTTTCCGTCTCATGAATCAGTGGAGCACTGATTATGTACCCCTCATAACAAGCTGCCAACGGCCCCAACCCCGCCGTGTGGCGGTGACACCCAACCATGTATTGGTGCCCCCCAAAATAATAGTAATAATAATAGTAATAATAATAATAATAATAATAATAATAATAATGATTATAATGATACTATTACTACTACTACTACTGCTACTGCTACTACTACTACTACTACTACTACTACTAGTAATAACCCATGATTTATTCCGACGAGGGTGCAAAAAATAGGCCCAAAAAAAAAAAAGATTTTTGGCCTTCAGGACATAATCCTAACGCAAATATTTGCGTGAATTCCAAGAAATTATATATCATCAGCATCAACATCGAGTCTGGGGCTAGCCACCCTGTCAGTATGAGCCTGGTTCCCACAAACCATGATTTATTCCGACGAGGGTGCAGAAAATAGGGTTAAAAAACAAGGAGTTTTCGCATTCAGGACACTCACCTAACGCAAATATTTGCGGGAATTTCAAAGAAATTATATCAGCATCAACATCGAGTCTGGGGCTAGCCACCCTGTCATTATGAGCTCCCAACTCCTCCTGGTTCACACAAACCATGATTTTTTCCGACAGGGGTGCGAAAAAAAAAAAAAAAAAAAAAAAAAAAAGGAATTTTAGCATTCAGGACACTCCCTTAACACATATTTGTGAATTCCAAAAAAAATCATATCAGCATCAAGATCGAGTCTGGGGCTAGCCACCCTGCAAATATGAACTCCCAACTCCTCGTCGTTCCCACAAACCATGATTTCTTCCGACAGGTGTGCGGAAATGTGGGGTTGGGGGGGGGGGGGGGGGATGGGGGGTACACAATTTTTCATTTTCCCTCCCCCCAAACCCCCACCCCCTACTCCCAAGACCTTTTAGGGATAATAATAATGATAAATAATAATAATAATAATAATACTATATCTGAGGCGTACTGATGCAGCTAATGGCATATCCTCAACGGACATAAGCCTCCAATACCCTTGTTCGAGGTCCTCCACCCCCCCGTGCCAGTCTCTCGCCTGATGATCGGGGCCACCGATGGAGCTCCTGAGGGCAAGACTGCACTAAGCCGAGGTTATTCCGCAGTCCCAGCAACCTCTTGCAAGACGTCACCGAATGTGCAAGTGCATACACCAAGCGCGGTTGCTAGAGCTGCCTCGAAACCCCACCCATAACAATCTGGTGTCTGCTGGGTCCTGGGCTATCAAACAGCATATGCGGAGTTTAAGATCTTTTACGTGCGCAACGACCCTCCTCCCCAGCATCTACCACCAAAGGGTTATGAGTTGGCGTCACAGTTTGACGCCTTGAGGCCATTGGGCTGAATAATAATGATAATAATAATAATAATAATAATAACAATAATAATAATAATAATAATAATAATATGTATCTCCTGCTAATTGCTGAGCCAAAAGGCCATGTGCATCAAGTCCTCCATTCCATAAGGAAAGTCTCCACACCAATCGGTGGAATAAAGGAAGTGACGGCATAGAAAATTACTCTAGGAGCTTTATACCAATCAGCCCATGGAAAGGGACCGATGAATAATAATATAATAATAATAATAATAATAATAATAATAATAATAATAATAATAATAATAATAATAATAATAATAATAATAATAATAGTGCTTCTCTGTCAATGGCTGATGCATTTCTGCACATGCGCCTCCATCGTCTCACCCGTGAGGGGAGTACGAAGAATTGACGATAGGCTGTAATGACACCCCCGCAAGGGCAGTTCCAACACTTCCAGACGGACCGGTACGTTCAATGAAAATACTGGTCCACACGGACCGGTATGTTCAATGAAAATACTGGTGGCACCGACGGGAATCGAACTGGCGACAGGGCCCAGATGGTAGAACTTGACCACTGGGCTATCACGGTGTCCAAAATAATAATAATAATAATAATAATAATAATAATAATAATAATAATAATAATAATAATAACAGAGCTTCTCTGTCAATGGCAAATGCAAATCTGCACATGTGCCTATCGTCTCACCCGCGAGGGGATTACGAAGATTTGACCGATAGCTCTACTGACACCCCCCGCAGGGCAGTTCCAAGCCTTCCAGACAGACCAATACTTTCAAAGAAAACATTCTTTGAAAATACTGGCACCGACGGGAATCGAACTGGCGACAGGTCCCAGATAGTAGACCTTGACCACTGGGCTATCGCGGTGTCACTAATAATAATAATAATAACAATAACAATAATAACAATAACAATAACAACAACAACAACAACAATAATAATAATAATAATAATAATAATAATAATAATAATAATAATAATAATAATAATAATAGTGCTTCTCTGTCAATGGCTGATGCAAATCTGCACATGCGCCTCCATCGTCTCACCCGTGAGGGGAGTACGAAGAATTGACGATAGGCTCTAATGACACCCCCGCAAGGGCAGTTCCAACACTTCCAGACGGACCGGTATGTTCAATGAAAATACTGGTGGCACCGACGGGAATCGAACTGGCGACAGGGCCCAGATGGTAGAACTTGACCACTGGGCTATCACGGTGTCCATAATAATAATAATAATAATAATAACAATAATAATAATAATAATAATAATAATAATAATAATAATAATAATAATAATAATAATAATAATAATAATAATACTATATCTGAGGCGTACTGATGCAGCTAATGGCATATCCTCAACGGACATAAGCCTCCAATACCCTTGTTCGAGGTCCTCCACCCCCCCGTGTCAGTCTCTCGCCTGATGATTGGGGCCACCGATGGAGCTCCTGAGGGCAAGACTGCACTAAGCCGAGGTTATTCCGCAGTCCCAGCAACCTCTTGCAAGACGTCACCGAATGTGCAAGTGCATACACCAAGCGCGGTTGCTAGA
>WBZZ01000006.1:77500-85000 GCA_019918135.1 Paulinella micropora
CCCGTCGACAGGGTACGTTCAATTGCCGGAGGCACCGGCAAGTACTGCCAAAAAACAAGTAAATTTGGCATCCAGGACAGTCCCCTCACGCAAACATTTGCGTGAATTCCAAAGAAATTATACCAGCATCAAGATCGAGTATGAGGCTAACCACCCTGCCAATACGAGCTCCCAACTCCTCCTGGTTCACACAAACCATGATTTATAGGGATGGGGGGTGCAAAAAAAGGCCAAAAAAACAAGGAAATTTGGCATTCAAGACCTCCCCTAACGCAAATATTTGCGTGAATTCCAAAAAAATTATATCAGCATCAAGATCGAGTCTGGGGCTAACCACCCTGCCAATAGGCTCCCACCTCCTGGTTCACACAAACCATGATTTATTCCGATGGGTGCAAAAAAAGGCCAAAAAAAACAAGGAAATTTGGCATTCAGGACACTGCCCCGTGAATTCCAAAGAAAGTATATCAGCATCAACATCGAGTCTGGGGCTAGCCACCCTGTCAATATGAGCTCCCAACTCCTCCTGGTTCATACAAACCATGATTTATTCCGATTGGGGTGCAAAAAAAAAACAAGGAACTTTGGCATTCAGGACACTCCCCTAACGCAAATATTTGCGTGAATTCCAAAAAACTTACATCAGCATCAAGATCGAGTCTGGGGCTAACCACCCTGCCAATATGAGCTCCCAACTCCTCGTTCCGACAAACAAACCATGATTTATTCCGACAGGAGTGCCGAAATGGGGGGGGGGGGGGGGTACACAATTTTCATTTTCCCCCTCCCCCCAAACCCCCATCCCCTTCTCCAACACCTTTCAGGGATAATAATAATAATAATAATAATAATAATAATAATAATAATAATAATAATAGTGCTTCTCTGTCAATGGCTGATGCATTTCTGCACATGCGCCTCCATCGTCTCACCCGTGAGGGGAGTACGAAGAATTGACGATAAGCTCTAATGACACCCCCGCAAGGGCAGTTCCAACACTTCCAGACGGGCCGGTATGTTCAATGAAAATACTGGTCCAGAAATAGACCGGTATGTTCAATGAAAATACTGGTGGCACCGACGGGAATCGAACTGGCGACAGGGCCCAGATGGTAGAACTTGACCACTGGGCTATCACGGTGTCCACAATAATAATAATAATAATAATAATAATAATAATAATGATAATAGTGCTTCTCAGTCAATGGCTGATGCATTTCTGCACATGCGCCTCCATCGTCTCACCCGTGAGAGGAGTACGAAGAATTGACGATAGGCTGTAATGACGCCCCCGCAAGGGCAGTTCCAACACTTCCAGACGGGCCGGTATGTTCAATGAAAATACTGGTCCAGACGGAGCGGTATGTTCAATGAAAATACTGGTGGCACCGACGGGAATCGAACTGGCGACAGGGCCCAGATGGTAGAACTTGACCACTGGGCTATCACGGTGTCAATAATGATAATAATAATAATAATAATAATAATAATAATAATAATAATAATAATAATAATAATAATGATATTTACTATATCTGAGGCGTACTGATGCAGCTAATGGCATATCCTCAACGGACATAAGCCTCCAATACCCTTGTTCGAGGTCCTCCACCCCCCCGTGTCAGTCTCTCGCCTGATGATCGGGGCCACCGATGGAGCTCCTGAGGGCAAGACTGCACTAAGCCGAGGTTATTCCGCAGTCCCAGCAACCTCTTGCAAGACGTCACCGAATGTGCAAGTGCATACACCAAGCGCGGTTGCTAGAGCTGCCTCGAAACCCCACCCATAACAATCTGGTGTCTGCTGGGTCCTGGGCTATCAACCAGCATATGCGGAGTTTAAGATCTTTTACGCGCGCAACAACCCTCCTCCCCAGCATCTACCACCAAAGGGTTATGAGTTGGCGTCACAGTTTAACGCCTTGAGGCCATTAGGCTGTAATAATGATAATGATAATGATAATAATAGCAATAATAATAATAATAATAATAATAATAATAATAATAATAATAATAATAATAATAATAGTGCTTCTCTGTCAATGGCTGATGCATTTCTGCACATGCGCCTCCATCGTCTCACCCGTGAGGGGAGTACGAAGAATTGACGATAAGCTCTAATGACACCCCCGCAAGGGCAGTTCCAACACTTCCAGACTGGCCGGTATGTTCAATGAAAATACTGGTCCAGAAATAGACCGGTATGTTCAATGAAAATACTGGTGGCACCGACGGGAATCGAACTGGCGACAGGGCCCAGATGGTAGAACTTGACCACTGGGCTATCACGGTGTCCATAAAATAATAATAATAATAATAATAATAATAATAATAATAATAATAATAATAATAATAATAATAGTAATAGTGCTTCTCTGTCAATGGCTGATGCATTTCTGCACATGCGCCTCCATCGTCTCACCCGTGAGGGGAGTACGAAGAATTGACGATAGGCTCTAATGACACCCCCGCACGGGCAGTTCCAACACTTCCAGACGGACCGGTATGTTCAATGAAAATACTGGTGGCACCGACGGGAATCGAACTGGCGACAGGGTCCAGATGGTAGAACTTGACCACTGGGCTATCACGGTGTCAATAATAATAATAATAATAACAATAATAATAATAATAATATGTATCGTCTGCCAATTGCTGAGCCAAAAGGCCATGTGCATCCAGTCCTCCATTCCATAAGGAAAGTCTCCACACCAATCGGTGGAATAAAGGAAGTGACGGCATAGAACATTTCTCTAGGAGCTTTATACCAATCAGCCCATGGAAAGGGACCGATGGCGTATGTACTCCCTAATAATAATAATAATAATAATAATAATAATAATAATAATAATAATAATAATAATAATAATAGTGCTTCTCTGTCAATGGCTGATGCAAATCTGCACATGCGCCTCCATCTATAATAATAATAATAATAATAATAATAATAGTGCTTCTCTGTCAATGGCTGATGCATTTCTGCACATGCGCCTCCATCGTCTCACCCGTGAGGGGAGTACGAAGAATTGACGATAGGCTCTAATGACACCCCCGCAAGGGCAGTTCCAACGCTTCCAGACGGACCGGTATGTTCAATGAAAATACTGGTCCAGACGGACCGGTATGTTCAATGAAAATACTGGTGGCACCGACGGGAATCGAACTGGCGACAGGGCCCAGATGGTAGAACTTGACCACTGGGCTATCACGGTGTCCATTAATAATAATAATAATAATAATAATAATAATAATAATAATAATAATAGTGCTTCTCTGTCAATTAATAATAATAATAATAATAATAATAATAATAATCATCATCATCATCATCCCTGAAAGGTGTTGGTGAAGGGGGTGGGGGATTTGGGGGGAGGGAGAAAATGAAAATTGTGCACCCCCCCCCCCCTGTCGGAATAAATCATGGTTTGTGGGAACGAGGAGTTGGGAGTTCATATTTGCAGGGTGGCTAGTCCCAGACTCGATCTTGATGCTGATATGATTTTTTTGGAATTCACGCAAATATTTGCGTTAGGGGAGCGTCCTGAATGCGAAAATTCCTTGTTTTTTTTCGCACCCCTGTCGGAATAAATCATGGTTTGTGTGGACCAGGACGAGTTGGGAGCTCATAATGTCAGGGTGGCTAGCACCAGACTCGATGGTGATGCTGATATATTTTCTCTGCAATTCACGCAAATATTTGCGTTAGGGAGTGTCCTGAATGCGAAAATTCATTGTTTTTTTAGCCTATTTTCTGCACCCTGGGAATAAATCATGGTTTGTGTGAACCAGTAGGAGTTGGGAGCTTATATTGACAGGGTGGCTAGCCCCAGACTCGATGTTGACGCTGATATAATTTTTTTGCAGTTCACGCAAATATTTGCGTTAAGGGAGTGTCCTGAATGCCAAAATTCCTTTTTCTTTGGGAGTACTTGCCGGTACCTCCGGCAATTGAACGGACGGGGCAGGGGGGCTCCGGGGGGCCATCCCCCCGAGAACCCAAGCCCGGCGATTGTACGTACCCCTTTTGGTCGCGGGTGGCACCCACATCAGAATATTGAGGTCTTGTTCCACCGGGCGCCCTCCGGCAATTGAACGTACCCTGTCGACGGAGCAGGGGGGTCTGGGGGGACCCTCCCCCGGGAACCCCAGCCCGGCGATTATACGTACCCGCTTTGGTCGCGCGAGTGGTACCCACACCAGAAAATTGAGGTCTTGTGCCACCAGGCGCCGTTTGCGCACACCAGAGGGAGTTAGCGGGCTGATATTTGGTGTATCTGACACTTCTTGACGAGCTCTCTTCGAAAATATAAAAATTGTTTCGCCGGGTGGCATACATACCGGAAAATTGAGGTTTTTGCGCCACCAGGCGCTGTTTGCACACACCTGAGGGAGTTTGAGGCTGATGTTTGGTGTACCCGACACCTCTCAGTGCGCTCTCTTCGGAGATTAAAAAAGCGGGTGGCACAAAAACCAGAGATTTTAGGTTTTTGTGCCACCAGAGCTTACACTTGCGTTCTGCTGGTACCTCCGGCAATGGAACGTACCCAGCAACCTCTTGCAAGACGTCACCGAATGTGCAAGTGCATACACCAAGCGCGGTTGCTAGAGCTGCCTCGAAACCCCACCCATAACAATCTGGTGTCTGCTGGGTCCTGGGCTATCAACCAGCATATGCGGAGTTTAAGATCTTTTACGCGCGCAACGACCCTCCTCCCCAGCATCTACCACCAAAGGGTTATGAGTTGGCGTCACAGTTTAACGCCTTGAGGCCATTGGGCTGGAACTCTGTTTAGCAAGTGTGACTAGGTTTTTTCATCGGGATTTCCCTCAAATATGTCACAGTCAACACTCCAAGGCAGATTTACTATATCTGAGGCGTACTGATGCAGCTAATGGCATATCCTCAACGGACATAAGCCTCCAATACCCTTGTTCGAGGTCCTCCACCCCCCCGTGTAATAATAATAATAATAATAATAATAATAATAATAATAGTGCTTCTCTGTCAATGGCTGATGCATTTCTGCACATGCGCCTCCATCGTCTCACCCGTGAGGGGAGTACGAAGAATTGACGATAAGCTCTAATGACACCCCCGCAAGGGCAGTTCCAACACTTCCAGACGGGCCGGTATGTTCAATGAAAATACTGGTCCAGAAATAGACCGGTATGTTCAATAATAATAATAATAATAATAATAATAATAATAATAATAATAATAATAATAATAATAATAACTAGCGGCTGCGCCCACACCTGAAAGGATGGTTTGCGGTGCGCGGTTCGCGAAGCCCCCCCCCCCCTTTTCCCAAGGTCGCTTTTGCTCTCATTCTCACATGCACAACTTTTACAGCCTCGGAGCAATCTGAGATATTTATTTTGGCACTACTTTGTCATTACATTCGAATTTCATGGTTTCAACTATACCCCTTAAAAAAGAGCTCGTTACAAGCTTGCGAAAATCAGCCTATAAGGCCCTCTGGCACAACTCTTAGAGCTTGGAGCATTCTCAGGCCTTGATTTTGGCACTACTTTGCCAAAATCTTCGTAAATCTCTATTTCAACTGGCTCACTACCTAGAGCGCGTCCCGAGGTTGTGAAAACCAAAAAATCAGCCTCTCAACCCTTCTGTCAACTTCGGGAGCCTTGGAGCATCTCAGCCATTCATTTCGGTGCGGGCGAATTCGCTTCGGGTACGTACAAGTACAGGGCTTGGGTTCCCGGGGGGAGGCCCCCCCCCCCCCCCCTTCCCACAGCCGACCGGGTTCATTCAATTGCGCGTAACCGACATAAACCCTGCTGGCACGACTCTTAGAGCCTTGGAGCATTCTCAGCCATTCATTTTGGTGCCGGAAAATTCGCTTCGGGTACGTACAATTACAGGGCTGGGGTTCCTGGGGGGAGAGGGCCCTCGGACCCCCCCCCCCCCCCCCCCTTTCAACGGTCGACAGGGTACGTTCAAGGCAAGTACTCCCAAAAAAACAAGGAATTTCTGCATTCAGGACATTCTCCCAACGCAAATATTTGCGTGAATTCCAAAAAAATTACATAAGCATCAACATCGAGTCTGGGGCTAGCCACTCAATATGAGCTCCAAACTCCTCCTGGTTCTCATAAACCATGATTTATTCCGACGGGGGTGCAGAAAATAGGACCCTTACGCAAATATTTGCGTGAAGCAAAAAAATTATACCAGCATCAACGAGTCTGGGGCAAGCCATCCTGCAAATATGAGCTCCCAAGTCCTCCTGGTTCACAAATCATGATTTATCCCGGAAAACAGCAAGGAACTTTGGCATTCAGGACACTCCCTAACGCAAATATTTGCGTGAATCCCAAAAAAATTATACCAACATCAACACCGAGTCTGGGGCTAGCCACCCTGTTCCCAACTCCTCCTGGTTCCCACAAACCATGATTTATTCCGACAGGGGTGCGGAAATCCTGCGGGGGGGGGGGGGGGGGGTTACACAATTTCCATTTCTCCCCTCCCCCCAAATCCCCTACCCTCTACTCCCGACACCTTTCAGGGATAAGAAGAGCAGGAGGAGGAGGGAGAAGGAGGAAGAGGAGGAGGAGGAAGAGGAGGAGGAGGAGGAGGAAGAAGAAGAAGAAGAAGAAGAAGAAGAAGAAGAAGAAGAAGAAGAAGAAGAAGAAGAAGAAGACGAAGAAGAAGAAGAAGAAGAAGAAGAAGAAGAAGAAGAAGAAGAAGAAGAAGAAGAAGAAGAAGAAGAAGAAGAGGAAGAGGAAGAGGAAGAGGAAGAAGAAGAAGAAGAAGAAGAAGAAGAAGAAGAAGAAGAAGAAGAAGAAGAAGAAGAAGGAGAAGAAGGAGAAGGAGAAGGAGAAGGAGGAGGAGGAGGAGAAGAAGAAGAAGAAGAAGAAGAAGAAGAAGAAGAAGAAGAAGAAGAAGAAGAAGAAGAAGAAGAAGAAAGAAGAAAGACGAAAGAAGAAAGAAGAAGGAGAAGGAGAAGGAGAAGGAGGAGGAGGAGGAGGAGGAGGAGGAGAAGAAGAAGAAGAAGAAGAAGAAGAAGAAGAAGAAGAAGAAGAAGAAGAAGAAGAAGAAGAAGAAGAAGAGGAGGAGGAGGAAGAAGAAAGAAGAAGAAAGAAGAAGAAAGAAGAAAAAAGAAGAAAGAAGAAAAAGAAAAAGAAAAAAGAAGAAGAAGAAGAAGAAGAAGAAGAAGAAGAAGAAGAAGAAGAAGAAGAAGAAGAAGAAGAAGAAGAAGAAGAAGAAGAGTGAGAGGTAGGAGCGAGGAAGACCGGGAAACGTAAGCGCGCATGCCCACATTGAAGCACTCCACGTTTCTGGCCTAAAGCCGCAAATCCATGTGGAAAAGATATTGCTCAAACAGAATCACTGAGTTGACCACTTTAGGTAGCTTGCTGACTGGATGTGGCACGAGAGGTTTTTCGATCGAAGTCAAGCGCACTTCCTCACCCTTGGTTTTCTCCTTAGGCAAAGGAAATCCCTTGCAGTATTTGTGAATAAGCTTCCAGCAAGCCT
>WBZZ01000006.1:90000-117500 GCA_019918135.1 Paulinella micropora
AATGATTCAAGCGACTGTATCTCCTGCAATCCAAGACATTCACGATATTATAGAGGGTTACATCTGTAACATCAAGTCAGAACAATAACACATCATCTTGTGAAGTGTCAGACTTTGTGCAATCAAGCAGTTCTAGTTCTGCACATTGATTCATTCTGGCAACTCTCTTTAATTATACCTTGCGGATGAATCCAAAACTTGATGACTTCTTTCGCAGTGGTTCCACGAATTTGCTCACCACAGTTGCGAGTTTGTAGAGATACACAGTTTCTTCTCTTGACAAATCATCCAGATGTGTGGAACTGCTTGTCTCCATTTAAAACATGGGCTGAAACAGTTTCGATCGTAATTAAAGGAAAAACCGAATCTTCGACAGTCGTGAAAGCTCTTTTGCACGTAAAATTCCTTAATTACCCGTATCCCTGGTCGACGGCGGCCCGGTCTGCTGTACCTTTTACCTTTTGTCAGAAAGGGAGGAATTTCAAGAGAAGGGACATGACAGACTAACAAGGTCACATCGAAATTGCGATTCAAAAGCTCATAATCATATTTTCTATCTTCAGGAGTAGTATAGGGTCGCACTTTGGCACACTTTTTCGATGCATTTGAAGCACACAAACCACACAAGGAGCCGTTATTCATTATTTCTGCTTACTATTGATTATTCAATATAGTAAGCAAAAAGCAATAAATACTGCTACATTAAATAATTATTACTTAAGGAAATAAAATAAAGACACATAGAGGATGACTAACGAAGACACGCTGAGATTTAGAATGTCTAGAGGTTGTGTAATGGTAAAGAATAATGAAAAGAGACCAATGGTAAAAGTTCAATGGAGAGAAGGAGGAAAGGTTATGTGTAAGAGTTTCTGTATTGGAAAGAATAAATCAAAAGAACAAGCATTGGAAGAAGCAAAGAAATATCACGAGGAAAATATAATACCTAAATACGAGGAATGGAAAATTAATTACGATACAGAAACAAAAGCAATCAAAAAAGAAAAGAAGAAAATTTGGAAGCATAAAGATTTTAAGTGTGGATGTGGTGCTGAAATACATAATGGAAACAAAGCTCAACATATTAAATCACTCAAGCATCAAATTGGACTTTCGCCTTCCTTTCTCTCTTACTAGTTCTGACATTCTCAGGTTTTACATCCAATAATTTTAATAAATTAATATTTTTCTCTTTTGTAATTTGTTTAACTTTGTCCGATAACTGCTCCTTCTGTTCTTCTTCTTTATGGTGCTCTTCAACATTAGTCTTTAATAATTCTGACGGTCGGACTAAGTCTTCTTCGCTGAGTATAACTTTGAAGCCTTTTCGGCCCTTAACCTTGAATATAGTTTTACTGAATTGTTTATCACATTAAAAAAAAATAGTTCGTTCAAGTTCCTTTCTCACTCTAGTTCCCTTAGGGAATTCATTAATTAAAGGATTTCGGTATATTTCCTGAGTGTTCTTTTCGGTTCCTTCAAAAACATTAATCGGAACTGCTTTAATTGTTGTATGACATGTTTTATTATAAGCATCAACAACCTCATGAATAATAGGAACCCATTGAAAATTTTCATTAAATTCCCATATTAAGTTTAATTCATTTCGTATTGTTCTAATAAACCTATCAATTATACACATTGTTCTGTGATCTCCTACTTGGACAGTTCTATGTTCAATATTATTTTGTCTGAAATATTCACTGACTTGTCCCTTAAACTCACCGCCATTATCTGAAGTAATTCTTTCAGGAACTTTTTTTGTAAATATTTTTTTTAACCCTTCTAAGACATAACCAGTTGTTTTATTTTTGACTGGCTCAATCCACCCACGACTGCTATATACATCAATAGCAACTAATCCAAAATTATAGTTAGCATTACCTTTCTTTGTCGCCACCTTTGACATATCCATTAAATCAATAAATACTTGACTTAGTGGTTTTGCTTCTGGTGATGTTATCGTGTTCCATATCTTAGAGTGCTTTGATTGAAAATGTATCTCTGCCACTTCTTCAAGTTTTTCTTTCCGCTCAGTCTGCTCAGGAGTTTCTTGTTGCTGAGTATGTTTATTATCCATTGTATATTATTAGAATTTTAAGAAACATTTTTCGATATCATTATTTTTTTCTTTCTTGCTTGGTTTTTCTGCTTGATTATAAACATTAACATATATGTTTGACTTCTTTCCGTTTCCTTTTTTAGATTTAGGCTTCGGCTCTTCCTCTTCACTTTCTTCACTTTCGCTTTCGCTATCATCAGGCTCAGGCACAGGCTTTTTACTTACTTTCTTCTTTGCTTCCGCTTTCTTTCTTCTTATTTTCATCTTAGCCATCTTTTCAGCAATGATATCAGTAAAATCACATTCTTCATCGCTCTCACTGCTTTCTTCTGGCGTATCATCTTGGTCTTTTCCATTAATGATATCATTAGCAACACCAATTTCAGCCATGCGATTTATCTTTTCCTCCATCTCTTCATCATCACCTACATAAGCATTTCTACACTTTGCTAATTTCTCTTTCGCTATTTCAACCTTTTGTTGCTTTTTGCTCTTAATACTTTCCACAGCCTTACCCCAATTCTTACGACTTGCTTCGGGAGACTGCATTTATACTAAGATTAATATATTTTAGTATTTTTTAAATAAATAAATAAATAATTAATATACGAATATGGCAGGTTCCTCCTTCAAGTCGCTCTTAGGCTTGTCAGAAATCGCAACAGACAGCCTATCAATAGCCAACCTTGACTTAACGAACACAAACATAGTCGGTCTGAATACAGACAGAGTGCCAGAAGATGAAAACCCTTTGAACCTCTACTATACGGATTTACGATTTGACACAAGATTATCTACCAAATCAACTACAGACATAAAAGAAGGAAAAAATTTGTACTACACAGAGCAACGAGTAAGGGATAATGACGAAGTCAAAGCCTCAACTCAACACCGCTCTAATACAAGTAATCCGCACCAAACCAGTCTATACAATTTGATAGACACTAACATATCCGCTCCAACGGTCGGGCAATACTTAACATATAATGATGTAGATGGTAAATGGAGAAATACAACAATCGGCTCAATTGACACACTCTCTGATGTAGTCATTACAGCACCAATCGCAATGAATAGTTATCTAACATATAACTCAATAAACTGGGTAAATAAAACATTTCCAATAAATGTTGATGAATTCGGTAATATTAGTATGGGAATGAAGAATATAACAGGAGTTAATTTACTAAATGACAAAGGCGTTGATGAATGGATATTTGAGCATAATGATAATAATAATAAGGTGACAGCATCTGGAAGTATAGACACACATAGCGATGTGACAATATCAGGCTTTCCAGCAGATAATCAACTTATTATGTATAGCACGGGGCAATGGAGAAACACCACACCACCCTTTCTTAGATTAGACGGCACAGCCAGTATGACGGGGGCATTAAATATGAATGGTTTTGCTATTTCAGGGGCTTCTACATATAATGGAATTAATCTCGCTAATCTCGCAGTTGATGGTTCGGTGGTTAAACTAACAGGAGACCAAACCATAGCGGGTATTAAGACATTTAGCAGTATAATAAATGCGAGTGCGGGTATTGATATGAAAAGCCAAAGCATAACAAATGTTAATCTTGTTGATGGCGTGGATGTTTCAGCCCTTGATACTTCGGTGGTTAAACTAACAGGAGACCAAACCATAGCAGGGAATAAAAAATTTACATCAACTTTGGAAGTAAGTGGTTCATCCAATCCAACTACTTTTGACGGCATTGGCATAGCCTTTGATACAAAAATAGGAATGATTGCCGCACAAAAGACAGCAACAGCGACTTGGTATCCGATACAAATAACGGGGTCGTATGTTGAGTTATATTCTGGCAATACTTTAATTATAACCGCAACAGGCACTACACTATCTTTGAATAACAACAAAATAACAAACTTAGCCACACCATCAACAACAACGGACGGAGCAAACAAAAGTTATGTTGATACATTAGACGGGCAAAATGTGAAACTAACAGGAAACCAAACCATAGCAGGAATTAAGACATATAGCAGTGGTGTTGAAATAACGGGAAATTCAATCAATTCAACAACAAAGGGCACATTTATCTTTTTCAATTCTACCAGTAATATCGGGTCAATTGCTAGTTTGGATATGAAAACAGCAACATATTACAACTTTGAAATTTCTGCGAAAAAAATAAGTTTTATTATTGACGGGACGATTGTCGGTTGGGTAAATGCTTCGGGGCTAGATTGTAATAGTAGTAAAATAGCCAACCTTGGAACTCCGACATTAGCAACTGACGGAGCGACAAAAGGGTATGCGGACACATTGGACGGGCAAAATGTAAAACTAACAACAGACCAAACTATAACAGGAAGTAAAACATTTAATGGGGCAAGCACTACGATAAAATATCTAACTTTAACGAACAATGCCGATTTTAATAATCAAACTATCACTAATGGTGGAAATATAACATATAATGGGGCGAGGATATTAAACCAAAATGGAGGAGATATATTCTTTTCACAGACATCAGGAGATTATCAGTATTTCTTATTTACTCTAAATACTGCTACAAGTGGAACCGCAGACAAACGAGGATATGTATTCACGAATGTAGCATCTGATGTAAAAGGGGCGGGACTTTATATTTCAAAACTTTTGGATAATAAAAGTGCTTCGTCTGACATTGTCCGTTTTAACAATGGTGGCGGTATGCGGTTTTATGGTGCCTTAGATATGAACTCAAACAACATAACAAGTGCTGGAACAATAACTTCAACCGCAGGAATAACTACGACAACATTAACAACGAGCGACAAAATAACAACAGCATCAGGCAAACCAATAATTATAGGCAACTCAACAAAAGGAGTAGGTGCGACGGGAGGATTAGAATTATATGGAACGGCGAGCAACACCGCGGGGCCACATATACAGGCAATAACAACGGCTGATGCTTATCCAACATTTCAACAACTAAACTGGGCACACGATAATGTCAATTTAAGTTTTGATGCTTATTTTGATGGCACGAACTGGAAATCAAGCCACAGCGGTTCAAACTTTCTAATTCAAAAAGGTGGCAAACTCGCTTTTTATTATAAATCAGGAATAACGGCAGGAAGCAATACATCTTTCACTGAGGCAATGAACATAAGCACAGCGGGAGTATTAACTGCGAATGCGGGGATTACATACTCTGGCGTGCTAACTACCGCAACTAATAATGGAGCGAAAATAGGAATTCAAGGACAAACAGACGGGACGAATGCGAGAGGAATATTTGTATGGGATAGCAGTGATTCAAACTGGGGGATTTATATGTCTCAGTCTGGTTCAGGTAAATCATTAAGTGGAGGAACAGCGCCAGCAGGAGGAGTAGGCGGAGGATTAACTTCTTATGCTATTAGATTTAGAGTGAATAATTCTTCAACGAGTGGGTTCATATGGGAGAATGGTTCAAATACTGCTTTAATGTCTTTGAAAGCAAGCGATGGACAATTATGGGTATTGTCTAATCCAATTCAATATTCAGACAGGAGAAAAAAAGAAGATATAAATGAATGCTTAGGTTTAGATTTTATTAATAAGTTAAATCCAGTTTGCTATCGTATGATTGATGACAAAAAGAAATGTAGGACTGGCTTAATAGCACAGGAATTAGAAGAAATACTAACAGAAATGGATATGTTAGATTTTGGCGGTTTTATAAAAGAAACAATTATGGTTCCGTGTCCAAAGCAAAGAAAAGAATATGAATTGAAAGGTGTGAGTGTTAATCCAGAAGATGTTAAATGTATTGATAGTGGTGATGTCGGTTATGGTATAGGTTATTCCGAGTTTATAGCCCCGTTAATTAAGGCCGTTCAACAATTATCAGAAAGGGTAGTTAATTTAGAAAAAGAAAATAAAAATCTTATGAATATACTACAAGACCAAGCAAACCAACTAGCCGAAATCCGAGCAGTCGTATTTTCTACTAATGCCTCCTAGATTACACCCACCACCGCCAGTCATTGAAATAGACGGCGAACTAACACCAGAGTCCAAAAATAGAGTTTTAGACATTTCATTGAAGAATGAGGGAAAAAAAGTAGAGCACGAATTGGAAGATAACTGGAATTGTTGTTGTATAACAAACAGACCAACTGACAGCCGACTTATTAAATACTTATTTCAAATGGGTATCATTATTGCCATTATAACCCTTTGCATCGTAAGGCTATCGGAAAAGAACTTACCTTGTGAGGTAGCCAACACTTATGTCGGAATTTTGACATTGCTTATCGGTATTTGCCTTCCATCACCTTCTTCAAAGAAATGAACATTCATATACTTGAGTTTTATACCACATAGCATCATTTGAGCAAATTAAAGGAATGGCTTCATCAAAACTAACACACCAATCACTCATAGGCTTATACACACATTTAAATTTAGTATCTATACCTTTTTGAATACAATAAGCACAACTCTCATTTTTTTTCTCACTGACCCGTGAGTAAAAGTCGCAGGCAGTCCGAGCAGAAATATTAATTAATAAAAAGTTTATCATCATTAATATAATCATGGCTACTGAATATAAATATCAGCGGATTATTTTTCTGAGCAATGATTTTGCTGGAGGAAGCAAAACATTTAATAAAAATATTCAAATGTCATTCACACCCACCAAAATGAATGTAAAATTTATCCACTATATGAACGACCAGACAGAGACAAAAACCAGAATTCTTTACATGGATAGAATTGGAATTATTGGAACATTTGCGGATAGCACCACAGCAAACATTTCAAATCTCGGGTATAATTTGGGTGTTGTCGGATGGACTGACGGACAATATACATTTAAAGTCCTTGAAACTGACAGCGGAAATATTGACACAGGAAATTTAGCGGGCCGAATTGTAGTGTGTTTGGAATTCGTTGCTTAATAATGATATTTATCAACTACACTCTCGTTGCTACCGCAACTCCCGTTTGTTGATAAACATCGACAACCGATTTAATTTAAACAATAAAGAAAAAACGATGTTTTAGAATAAATGAGAGTGCGGAGCACGAAACGCAATTCTAAAATATCATGATGAAGATTAACAACGTCAAAGTTAAGCCTGTGAAGCAGGATGGAAACGGAGATAAAAAAGCAAAAGGTTATAAATTATTTAATGAGCCGTATGCCAACATATTTCTACTTGCCCGTAAGAAGAGCGGGAAAACAACAGCACTCTTTGAAATACTGAAACGGACGACAGACAGAAAAACCCGTATATTGCTTCAACGATACACAAGGACTACATTTATAAAGCAATGGTAAAGCACTTTAAGAACAGAGGCAACCCGATGGCAATATATACCTTTCTTAAATCAGATGGTGTAAATGTCATTGATTATGAGTTAGACAAACTGAACAGACATGACGAGCAACACGAAGGAGAAGTAAAACAGGACAAAGAAGAAATAGAGAAGCCACAATTTCTTTATTTCGGAAAAGAAGAAAAAAAAGAAACAGAGCACCGCAGAGGCAAAGGAAAGGCCGAGTAAATATATATCTCCAGAGGTCGTTTTTGTTTTGGATGATTTAGGTAGTGGATTAAACACAATTTCTTTATTTCGGAAAAGAAGAAAAAAAGAAACAGAGCACCGCAGAGGCAAAGGAAAGGCCGAGTAAATATATATCTCCAGAGGTAGTTTTTGTTTTGGATGATTTAGGTAGTGGATTAAGAGACAAGTCCGTAAGTGATTTGTTAAAAAAGAACAGACACTATAAATCAAAGGTGATTATGTCAAGCCAGTATTTGAATGACCTACGGCCAGAAGCCATTAAGCAGTTAGATTATTTATTAATCTTTCCGGGACAATCTCAGGACAAAATGGAACTCGTGTATAAACACTTAGACTTATCTTTTGACTTTGATTACTTTCTTCAAAAGTATCACGAAGCAACAAAGGAGAGATTTAATTTTCTTTATGTTTCAAGTGTTGATGATGAGTCAAGAAAAAACTTCAACTTTCGTCTCAAGTAAAAAAAATTTAGAACTAATTATTTTTTCTGTATTATATATTCATCTATCTTTTATGGTAGTTAAAACAACTCGTGTTGAAGTCATTCCAACAATCGGCAAACGAACTATTAACTCAAGCACCAACATGGCTGGAGGTAAAAAGAAGACTGGTCGCAAGAAGAAGCAAGGAGGCAAGGGACAAGCAGGTGGTAAAATCAACTGGCAAAAAGTTGGGAAAACGGTCTTTGCCGTTGATAAATTTCTTCGCGGTAATAAGTTAATCTCAAGGACTGCGGGAGCATTAAGTAGTGTCGGGGTGCCTTACGCAGGTAGTGTAGATGCTGTAGCATCAAGACTGGGGTATGGTAAGCAGAGAGGACGCGGGGCCTTGAAGTTCTAAAAAAATAATTTGATATAACACAGAAGTATTTTTTTTGTTAATATACAATTGTCGCTAAGACTAAAAATGTGAAAAGGGCAAAAGTCCGTCCGCCGCGGGTTTATAGAAATAAAAGCGGGAAGCCGTATATTATCCAGAAGGGTAAAAAATATTATCTTAATTTCGGTAAAAAGACAAATGATATGAGCACACTTCAAATTGTTAAACTTTTTATGAAATACTTAAGCAGACCAAAATCAAAGCGGACACCTAAGCGAAAAGAAGACTTAAGAAAAGTCCAGAGTTTGTCGGAGATTGAACAAAATACTAGAACCGCCATTAATGACCACTTAGACAAACTCAGAAAAGAGAAATACAAAAAGATTGATGAGATAGACCAAAAAGAGGAAAAAGCACGAGTTGATGCTGAAGAAGAAAAGAAGAGGCTAGAAAGAAAAATCCAATCCGATGCTAAGGAACTAAAAGAAACAATGGATAGGGAACATAAAAGACAACTGGCGGAGATTAAGGAAAGACAGGAAGAAAATGATAGGGAACAGAAGAAGGAACAACGACTTATTCAGGAACTACAGGCAGAACGACGACATAGACAGGGTTTATTGATGGCACCAGTAGCACCGCCTATGATAAAACCGCCACCGCCACCACCAAAAGGACGACCACCAAGGAAAACGAGAGGAGTTATTGTAAAGGATGCGGAAGAAGAGGAGAAGCATAAGCAAACAAAACGGGAAAAAATAATTGATGGTATGTTTGCTGAGACTATTAGAAAGAAACTGCGAAATGTGCAACCTACTAATGAAAAGATTATCCAAAAACTAAGATTTATTGGGCATGTTATCCCTGACATAAAACCATCAAGAGGCGGAAAAATAAACTATTCTGAAATGTTAAAACAATAGCTATACAAAAGTCCTATTATAACTGACCAAGTGTTGAATTCACAACAAGCATGGGTTGAATTTGATTTATGGAGAGAAGGTGCGGTAGCAAAAAAGAAAGAAGAAGTAGATAAAGCCAAGGAGAACAAAGAAGAACAAGACAATAAAGAAGAACAAGTCAATAAAGAAGAACAAGTCAATAAAGAAGAACAAGTCAATAAAGAAGAACAACCTATTATACAAGAGCCTGAAGATGCACAAGCAAATATGACTGAAGCAGAAACCGAACCAGAATCAGATGCGGTAGGAATTGGTAAAGTAGGTAAGGGGCTAATGACTAGTGAAATCAACGACATAATGAAAAAATATGGATGGTATTTAGGAACAATTGCGAGTGATGAAATATATAAATTAAATCCAGAAAAAAGAAGGCAATACGGATTTATTATGAATACTGACCCGAGCAATAAAAAAGGACAACACTGGATGGCTATATGGGCAAGTCTAAATAAAGATAGGAGTGTTGAAGTGTATGACCCGCTAGCAGAATATCAACCGACGGAAGACTTTCAACAACAAATGAAACTGCTAATTGACAGAAGTAACCCAGATAGTTATTTATTGATGAAGGTCAATCAAGTAAAACAACAATCTGATACGAGCGACACATGTGGATGGCACTCCATGCGGTTTCTTTTAGAGCGAGCAAAAGGAATGCGATTTAAATTTGCTAGTGGCTATACAGACTTAAAAGAAGACGAAGCAGAAAAATTAAAAGCACAGAATGGGTATGGTAATTTTGATACATACATTTGAAAGATAGTTATCAACTACACTCTCATTCGTTTCACTCATTCTCGTTTGTTGATAACTATCGAAAACTGATTAATTTTTTTGAATAAGAAAAAACGATGTTTAGAATAAGCGAGAGTGCGGAGCACGAAGCGCAATTCTAAATATCATGGAGTACAAGGGAGGAAGAAGTTCGGGCATCTATTACATAAATAGCAAAAACCGAATAACGGGGACAGACAGCGACTTTACACACGAAGTCAATATGAAGGGGCAAGACAATCCCACACATTGTAAAATTCTTCATATTTATGTTCCAAAATCGTATTACTCTGTGGCTTCACCATATAATACTTTTGCATTATCCGAAGACGGACATGAGGCTTTAATTACGATACCTGAAGGAAACTACACAATGAACAACTTAAAAAATAAACTATCTGAGATACTGACGGCAGACAGCCCGAATAACTATACTTATGTTGTCTCAAGCAACAATACAAACACGGAAGCGGAGGATGGAAAATTAACATTCAGTGTTTCAAATAACGGAGGTATTCAACCGCTGTTTATATTTGATGGTGATACACGTATTCATGAGGTTATGGGTTTTGATAGAAATTCAACATATTTCTTTGCTAATGATTTCATTGAATCGCCAAATGTAATTATTCTAACTGGTGAAAAAACTCTGTATCTTCAATCGGATTTGGTGAATGAAGGTGATAATCATGTGCTTCAAGAAATATACACAGCCAACGAAATTCCTTTTGGTTCAGTCATTTATGACGGCTCTGGAAGCGAATACGGGAAAACATTGTCCGCTAATTCAAACAATGTATTTAGATTTTACTTGACGGACGAAAACGACCAAGCAATAAATCTTAATGGTTTAGGCATCGTTATGACTTTATTAGTTTATCGTGAAACTAATTATTTTAATTTATTTAATTCATTCTTCAATTTGTTAAAGGCTAGATAATTATTTTTGATTTAATTATTTATTTTTTTCTATAAATATATTTCGTGTATTAATCAACTTACACTACTTCAAAACAAAAACAAAAAATGCCTGTCCAATACGGAGGAGAACTAGTCCATCAGACTAAGGAACTGCTCACGGGTAAGTATGAATTGAACAAACTTACTGCCCGTGAAGGGTCGGCTGATGTTGTTCTCACCACTGCGGGGGGACTTGAAAGCACCTTTGAAATCCCTACTCGTCCTTTGAACCTAACTCGACAGACGCTGAAGTCTACACCCAGTACCTGGGACCTGCTGGATTGTTGGCAGTCGCAGAGAAGCTCTGGTACGACATTGACAATGTCATCCCTGTAGAAGTTTTTCATTACTACCCAGTTATTGCTTCAACCGCCGGATTGATGGGTCATTACCGGTTACTACTCCTTTGGGTACAGCCACTGGTGCTACACCCGCTCCTGCATCGATTCCAACTGGTCCAACCACCTCGTTGCCCGTTGGAAGCTCTTTCGCGCCATCATCGCCCCCTACACCAGCTGTGCCGACTCCGTCGACTCCTGTACTGCCCTCAGCTTCAGCATCTACTGTTGCGCCGGCACTTCGTCCTTCCGTTCGATCCTTCATGCCCCCGATACCCAACATGCCTTACCAGACCCCAGACGCTTCGTTTACACGTACTGGACGCCGAGCTGCGACTCCTGCTCCACCGCGCCCCGTAGTGCAACCTTTGTCGGCTCTACTCGCTGATAGACCAAAAGAGCCGGTAAATCGTTCATTTGCTATGCCATCTTTTCTCGGTACGCTTCTCTCGTCCCCCACAGCGACCTACTACACCCATCGTTGATCAACCCTACGACATCGGTTTGTTCGCCTCCAGTTCGGCACTCAACCCGACGACATCATCTACTGCAGCCCTCCTCGGTCGTCCGCTGACACCTTCACGCGTGACCCCGAGATCTTCGCCACCTTCATCCAGCTCAAGTACTAGTACTTTGGCATCAATCCCGGACGGCCCTCAGATCCCAAGAGTGGAACGCCACCTCCTTAGGACACAACTAGTTCGGCACGATTGCTTCGGAATCCGTTTCGATCCTCTCGAAACTCCACCTATCTTCAGATCAGTTGACAACTGGCTTCTCCCTTCGTCAGATTTTAACACTTTCGTTTACACGCCGTTTTTGGTTCGGACCTTCCTCCCGCGGGGTAACACCTCCGAAACCCGTTTGCCACGTGACCGTGAAAGCAAGATCTACTTGCACACAGAACCGCGACAATGGTACGGGAGGACGCCATGGGACAATTCGGACACACAACCGTTCGATGATGCCATCCTAGGCTTCGACCGCAATCACCCCACCATCTTGATGCAACATTATTGGCCCCCTCGCAATAATGCGCACGAAATGGATCCAGAAACCTTTGCGGACTTTATACATGGCCTCGACCTCGTTGCTGGCGTCAAAATCCCTCTCGCAGTCATCAACACCGAAGCCATATGCTTGGTCCGTGTGAGCACCGTAAGGGCCCCTTTGATGACCCGTCGCGGCGCTAGTGTATCTACGGTCTCCGACCTTGAAGACATGTTCAACATCCAGGAAGGTGCTACTATGATGTCACGGTTTTACCAAAGCAGACTGACAGAGATCATATTCCATTTCAGCCCGCAAAACGGCAGAAATACCGCCCAGCTCATCGCTACCTCTCTAGTTGGGCCCAGCATCGAGCCTACCGGTGATATCCGATACTTTTGAGAAGGAATGGCTTTTGACGTCGTTCTCCGCCCATGCCAATGGGGATATCGATCTTCGTACCTCGGCCTGCTCGTGGGAGCGAATCCTAGTGAGACTCCCTTGGCAGCCGTCCTTCAAGGAGAACTATTATTCCCGTGGTGCAGCATGGAGAACCCCGAACCTAGTCATCTGCGATTCGACCCGGTAACGCTCAAGACATCGTACATTCGCCGTGTCTTTCGACTCCCAACTCGAGAACGCGGTATCGCCCTACAACAGTACTTTCATCGTCTTCCATGTAATGATCCAATCTGGCTCAGGATCATTGCCAACGATAAGTACTACGACCTTGGCAGCGCCAACGCGTACCTCGGTATCCGTCGGATGCACGAGTGGTACTACGACTGCGTTGTCGACCTGCCGCTCAGTTTTTTTCGAAAACTGTAGTCTGACGGTTTACTACACGGACGACAAAGATGAACGGTTTCTGGGCTCGTTTTTCCACCCCAGCCATTACATGGGACAATCTGCGGGTATATTGAAAAACGCCGGAACAGTTACGCTTGCCGCTACTCGCGACTATCTCCAGCGTGCACACAACTGGAGGGCCCAGCCGGACACTACTAATATCATGGATTCATTCCCATGTAACGTCCGTTGGATACGTTATGATCATGTCCCGTGGCCTCTCGCCCAATGCTTCCTCATGGTCGTCGCCAGCGAAACCGGCCGCCGACGAAGCAGGGAAATCCACGTGGTAAATCACCCGCCCCATACTGTTCCATGTTAGACGGATATCATCAATCCGTACTCCCGAGACAAACGCCTTCGCTGCTATTCCTACGGAGTCCCGCTTGTCCGCATGCAACCGTCACGCCATGCGCAAAGACATCTTCGCGAGTGGAAAACAGGCACTGATCACTACACCTACGAGCGAGATGATCACATCCAACATCGATGGATCAATTTAATTTTCAAGGAAAAAAGGACAGAAGCCAACCTCCTGCATTTCTACACCAGGTTGGAGATGAGCACCTGGGACCTCCGATTTGAGAGACTGCCGATCCCAGAACCTGAAACTTCCCATATATTTACACGCCCACCAGCATCAACTCGGGAAAACTACCGTATCGGGTATCCTCATACCAACCTCGTCCATGCTGGATTCGACGCATGGGCTCCGAATCCAGGCGAACGAGGCTCGTCATCGAACCCTTACGAGGTAGAGGAATCCCCTGAGAAACTCGACGATAAATCTGGCTCTTCGTCAAGTTCCGGTGCCTCATCCAGCTCGTCATCTAGTTCGAGCTCATCGTCGTTAGTGGTGGCCCAGCTCAGCCTTCACCGGCCCCAGCTCCGCCTCCATCGGCCCCAGTTCAGTCACCACCGGGCCCAGCTCAGCCACCGTTGGCCCCAATTCAGTCGCCACCGGCCTTAGCTCAGCCACCACGGGCCCCGGCTCATCCACCAGCGGCCACTGGTTCCGACTCATCGGCCGCACCGTTGCCACAGGCAACTCGTGCTCACCCGGTCCAACCACAGTCCTCTTCTGGCTGCAAGCCAAGTGAGAATAAGAAGCACGACGACGACGACTCGAACAACGGTGGACAAGGCCCCACCTCTTCGTCATCGTCAAGCAGTTCATCGTCCAGCAGTTCGTCGTCAATGCCGACGACAGCCCGAACAGCTGCGACTTCTCCTCCTCATTCAATGACACGACGATCACAACATCCTTCGAACAAGGACGACGAAATCGAACCACATGGAGTCCGATTTCATCCTTTTTCAATGTTCCCTGGCATTTTCCGCCTTCGCGACATCAACCCATCTCTTTGCACAGATATCCGCTTCAACCTTTTCAGGGAGACTCCAGAGAGAGAGAGAGAGAGAGAGACCTTGACCGGGCTCTCCCTTTCCGATAATGTTCTTTTCTCGCAGCTTCACCAGCTGGTCCGTAACTTGCACCAACGTTATTCTCGCGCGGTCGATCTTGTCAAACTCGTTGCGAAGAGCAGTTTTCAATCCAGAGGATTTCCTTCCCACTAGAAACGCCGCGACTCTGGCTGGGTCAGGCTTTGCAGACAAAACGTACGGGTCTTTCGCTACAGTAAACAGGCAAGGATATGGGTAAGGCAGGCAAGGACACTGCAAAAAGAGGCAGAGAAACACACAGACCCATGTCCAGCTGCGTTTTTTTAAGGTCAGTAGTGTCTTCCAATGGATAAGTAGGCAACTGCAGAAGCACAATCTTGTTATGTGAACAGATCTAGACCAGCCCTGCACGTGAAGCGGTGCGAACTCGCTAGCGTTGGTACCTTTCACAGCAGAAGTCAAAGTGCTTCTTGGGCAGTCGTTTGCTTGAATTGTGAGTGCTACGCGTACGTGCCACGCGTACGCCTCTTACTAACCCTAAACCACACCTTGCCGGGAAGAATTTGCAGGGAAAAATTGTTTTTTGTCCTGACATGTTTCTTTGCTTGACTTTTTTGACAAACAAATCGAGTCAGGACCAATTGTGTTTCCTTCTTTCTAATTTTTATTTAACCAACCCCAAAACTAGTCCCAAAACCAAAGGTACCATCTCACCACCTCACAACCTGCAAATTCAATGTGTGGACATGTTGTCGTCTGCAGTAAGAAGAGCATTGCCTGAAGCTACTCTTGCAGACAAAGATAGCTTCCAGTTTAGATATTTGTTGGCCCAGGAAGCTGAAAGTCGGGGTGTTGCGGAAGCGGCCCGACGATTTGTAACCCTCCTCCCCCCCCCCCCCCTCTCTCTCTCTCTCTCTCTCGCTCTCGATCTCTCGATCTCTCGATCTCTCAATCTCTCGATCTCTCGATCTCTCGATCTCTCTCCCTCCCTCCCTTTCTCTCTCGTGTGCAAATATGCATTATCATCTCCTTTTCAGCTGCGGTCAGACTTTTCAATTCATTTTGATTTGACGGGGTAGGATGTAACCTACCAGAAGGCGCTTTGGTGGAGTTCCAAGCTACTAGGAGCATACCCAGGTATCAGGCAAGCCGTAAATTTAAAACGTACTGTCATTGTGAGTTTTGCCCTTTTTTTCCTTTTTCTTTTTTCATTGTTTGCATGCGCACTCTCAAAGGTTCAAGGGGTTCTCAACGTTTTAAAGTTTTTTGTGTCTGACTGTCATTGTGACCTCTCTCTCTCTCTCTCTCTCTCTCTCTCTCTCTCTCTCTCTCTGTGTCTCTCTGTCTCTCTCTCTCTCTCTCCCTCTGTCTCTCTAGTCTATCGCGCTCTCTCTCTCTCTCTCTTTATATATATATATGCATATATATATATATGTATCTCTCTCTCTCTCTCTCTAGATCTCCCTCTCTCTCTCTCTCTCTCTCTCTCTCTCTCTCTCTCTCTCTCTCTCGATCGCGATCTCTCTCTCTCTCTCTCCCTCTCTCTATACTACTACCACTACTACTACTACTACTACTACTACTACTACTACTACTACGATGACAACAACATCTCCTACTACTACTTGTTTTACTACTTCTACTTCTTCTATTACTACAAGTATTATTTCAACTTCCACTTTGATTACTACTACTACTACTACTACTACTACTACTACTACGACTACTACTACGACTACTACTACTATCACTACTACTACTACTACTACTTCTACTACTACTATTACTTCTACTTGTACTTCTACTACTTCTACTTTTACTACTTCTACTACTTCTATTATGTCTATTACTTCTACTTCTACTTCTACTTTTACCACTACTACTACTACTACTAATACTACTACTACTACTACTACTACTACTACTACTCTATCTACTACTCTATCTACTACTAGTACTACTTCTACTACTACCACTACTACTTCTTGGAGGGGGGGGGGGGCAAGTAGCAGGGTTATAACCCTGTGTAATTTGAAAATTTATCTCTAGATTAAGGCTTTGATATTTTAAGCTTTTTTGTTGAAATGGTTTGTGGGCAGGCCTCCATGGTGGTCATCGTTACCAAACGCTCTCTCCGGAGGCTCAAATCGCCTTGGAGTGGACTGTTTTTCTCCTGTGGGAAGCAGGTAACATCAACAACAACGTGTATGTATGTATGTATGTATGTATGTATTGTATGTATGTATTAGAGTATGTCACGTGATAGTATGTATAGTATGTATTATTATGTGTCATATTGGTATGCAGATCCCAATCTTCAAGACATTGCGGTGGTGCGCCTGTTGAAGTACGAGCTGGGATGGTCTTGGCTGGACGACGGGAGCGTTGGTGCAGCGGTCAAGAGAATCGAGCGCATCCGAAAGGATGTTCTAAATTATTCACTTAAAGTTGCCTCTGTTACGTCACCGCTGAAATATACAGTTCGGAACCTTCTTCGTATGTTTGGATATGTAGATTGGGTGTCGGGAGTCGATCCCGCACGTCTCAAGTTTCTGGACGAGGCATCTTTCCGCAATTATGACTTATATCGTCGACGGAATTGTAGGTCAGCACGGGGAACACGAGTAGTGCTGGGAAGGGACATGTCTGAGCATGTCGATGTCACCTACAGTGTCACGTATCTTACCTCCTTGGTCCATCCACGCGGTGGCGCTCTGCTGTCAGTCAGGTTGGGTAGTAATAATAGTATGGACTTTTTGAACAGCTTGTTGGATGGTATTGCAAACAATCTTTTAACAGCGGGAGATTTCCTAGTTCTCGATAACGCTAAGATTCATTACGCAAATGCAATCAGACCGCTGTTGCGTGCTCTTCTGCCAGCACTCGGCATCAGCTTGGTATTTCTGCCTGCGTACGCTCCTGAATTTAATCCGTGTGAGTTAGTGTTTGCTAATGTAAAGCAATTTATGCGAGCACAAAGAGGCAACGGCACTTTTTTAGCGGAGATATACAGAGGCTTTGCAAACGCAACCAGTTTAGAATCAGTAGCTGCTCAGTACGAACAGTGTATTCCATAACTGAGGCGTGACTCGCCTCCTGATATTAAATATCAAATCATCTGATTGCTAACTCATATTAATATTATATTGGCTCATCTTCTATGTTTTTAATGTTAATTAGTAGTATTAATAACTAAATCAAGTTTTTCATTAATAAATTATTAATAATATTAAGTTAACAACCGTCTTGAAGTTCCAAACAAAATTGAAAATTTCATTCAAAACTGAAAAAATACATGAAAACCAAGATTTCAACGAAAAGCGAAAAATTGACTCAAAAATGAAAAACTCATTATTTTTTTTGTCTTGAATGTCGTCAGCAGTATCAATGACATTTTTGTAATAATAAAAACATGCCCATGTTCACAAGACGAAAATATGCTATATTTATTTTTCAAGTTTCAACTCGTGCTGGAAAAAAAACCTGACTACAAACAACGACTGGAAAGAAGACTCGAATGAAGGGACGAAAAGCATGACAAGATTGTTTGTGCAGGAACTCGTGAGTCAAGATTGAAGAAAGGTAGCTTGGAAACCGATCAAGTTGTAAAAGCTAACCGGTGAGCTGCTGCGCAAATGGCCCGGCGGAAAGCGAACCCTTCCCATGGGACAAATTCAAAAATCCGAAGCATGAATTTCCATGAAACAAAAATATGTCATATTTTTGAAGTTTAATGATTACAAAAACTTGTAGCGATGACCGGTTGGCAACAATGAACAAAGCTAAAGAATGCCCGAAAACCTTAAATCTGAACCGAAGACCGGAACAACCATCATCAAAGCTGTCAATGTAAACTAAAAACAACGTGCACTACATTGTGTTCTGCAGGGAGGAAGAAGAAGCCCCCGACTGAATGTCCTCAGAGAACCGAAGCTGCCATGTGGACGCCCGGGCGCCACGTGCAGCTCTGCGCTCAGGAGGCCTCAAAGACTGCTGCACTGACGCGGAGGCGACAGTAGATGCTGATTCTGTAAATTGGGACACATCACTGTCAGAGCTGTCGGAAGTCCAGCTTCGCTCTGCGCCATGCCGCCAGTGTCCTCGCCGTCAGAAGCAGGTGCCTTACCTCGGCGGCGTCTTCGGCGAGGGCGAGGCAAAATGCGGTTCTGGGATGAATGTGCCTTGCCATCCGGCGGTCCATCCCCAGAAGACATGGAGGACGATGCACTACTGAGACTTATCACACCTGACTCCGCACGGGCCAAATCAACGCTTTCGTCTGGATCGTCAACGAGTCAGTCTTCAATGGCGGCACGAACAGTCACCAGTCAGTCCAAAACAGTGAGTCGACGACACCGATCCACGTTTTGAGCAAACTTCGGCAACACATCATTCGTGACCTCGACCTTGAGATCGAAGGCAACAAGTCTTTGCTTCATGTCTTCTTTCGAATCCCAGTCAAGGGCTGCCCCGGCTGGGTACATTCTCGTATGGTCATGAACAATGTCCTCGATAAGAAGACAAG
The DNA here is from genome assembly GCA_019918135.1 of Paulinella micropora. Taxonomy (NCBI): domain Eukaryota; phylum Cercozoa; class Imbricatea; order Euglyphida; family Paulinellidae; genus Paulinella; species Paulinella micropora. The sequence continues at coordinate 109,226 of WBZZ01000006.1, forward strand.
AAGTTGTAAGCAATCTTTACTTCCTCACCACGAGGGTCGATCTTTTGGCCTTGGGACTCAGAAGGAGGCGCCACATTGCCTCGACTGTGAGTTACCAGCAACAGGGTCTGCTCAACGTGCTTGACGTCGAATTGCATGGGGTCTGTGAGAGAGTGCCTCGCTACGGTGCTGAGGTTTGCTTCGCAACGCTCTTCAGAAAAGATCCGAGGGTCGTGACAAAAAGCCCTCCACGCCGGATGCTGGTGGCGCCTCCAGTAGTTGAGGGTGAGAAGGTGCAGACACAAAACGTGTGAGTACTCGTTAGCTCTGAAGTGGAGAAGGACATGAAGAGCGCGATGCAAGTAAGCAAAAATCTGATCAGGCATGTTCTCCCTGATTACGCAGCCGAGATCTTGGGCCTGAAACACAAAGAAGAAAAATATGGCATATTTTCAAACCTGACAAACATGGCTGGCTGACCACTGGCATAAACCACTCAAACAAAACCAGCAAACCTCCGAGGTTGGCCCTCTGCGCAGGGGAGAGCTCTTGATTGAACTGTCGAGCAGGTCGGCTTGAACGAAGGGGTAAGCCAGACGAACGTAGGCCATGATCGCCGAAATCGTCTTGAGTCTAGGTTTGATCCTGAATTTTTTGGAAGGAAAAAGCTCATGCCAAAGGGGCCCAAAAACCTGACGCTTAAACTCACGCCAAATCAAGACACAAAGGAACTTGTGAACATGCCAATGGCCCAAGAAGACACCCATCCAGGACTTCAAGTGCGACAAATCCCGGCTTCGATCATACAAAGCCTGTGACATCAATTAAAAAAATATGTTGTGTGTGTGCCATATTTTCGAATGCACAGAATTACTAGCTTGTAAATCCGCTTGTAACTGTTAGAATCTACAGTAAAAAGCTGGAAACGCCAAACATCCGAACGGCGATGCTGTAAATCAAGTTTCTCGAGAAGTTTGATAAGGGCGTCGTTCGACGCAATGTTCTGGTCCTCCATTATCAGACCTTTGAAAACAACCGGTACATTGCCGGGCCGGGTGTCGACTGACAAGTCCGCTGGCAAACAAAGCGGAATCCTGGTGCACTGCTTAGAGACAGAATCATCAAAAAATCGTTTGAAATCTCTGTTGTTGGTTTGAAGCTCTCTCATGTTAGCTTGGGTCAAGGCAACGACCGCGTCGTCAAACAAATCCTCTGGAAAAGCATCCACCTGGCCCGCGCGAAGCACCATGCTGGGAGGGTTCTGGCGCTGAGATTTCAGAACTCCGAAGAGTCCAGAGGCCGTTGTTGTAGGGGCCACTCCCAACGTTCGGCACTCCGACGTTCCGAAACTTCAAGCTGGTTGCTAAGTTGCCGAACCAAGTAGACTTCAGGTCGTCGGCTCGTTTCTCCTCCACACTGACACCCCCCCCCCCCCCAAAATGACATTAAAAAAAAAACTGCGCAACCAGTTTGAGTGGTTCTTCCACTCCACCTGGTCCCTCTGGACAGGGAAGAATGGAAAAAACAAGTAACGAAGCTTCCAGGGTCAGAAGAAGAACATTGGAATGAAATTTTACAGCGGAAGAAATGTGTAATTTCATGCCAACACCCTCCACTAAATGAGAAACAAGTTTCACCAGGGTTGGCGCTCTTTTGCGCTTACTCTGCTCTGGAAAGCGCAGAAAAGCACGAACCAGTAACGACCGTAGGGGTCAGATGAAGAATCGTAGCAAGAGATTCTACCGCGGAAGAAATTTGTAATTTCTTGCCAGAATTATCCCTCAAATGGAAAACAAGTTTCACTAAAGAAATTCTCAAGAGCATTGACATCCAAATACAGTAATCGGATCTCAATTATCTTGAGATCAGCAGAAGTGCTCTTCTGGAACATGTCTGTCTAATTCGACGAACATGAAACAGAAGACGACCAGCAAGAGTTTGAGTTGGTGCTCTTTTGCCATTAAAACTTGTTCAAAGGCAAAAGAGCAAGAACTAGTAACCACCGTAGACAGCGGTGAGTTATCTACGAAGTTTTTGGACAGTCTTATATCCAAAAAGTTCGTCGTCATAGATAACTAGCACAAAACAGCTCATCCGCAGAGAACCGAGTTTTCTGTGATTAGGCACACCGAGGATTTTGCAAGAGTTAAAGTACAAGTAATGAAAGGAATTGTACTTGTTGGTTGCGGAAAACATTTCAGACAAGAAAAAATGCCATATTTTTGGTAACTACACACACTAAAAACTGCAAGCAAGGTAAAATTTTGAAAAGATAAAAAATATGACATATTTTTCAGAACAGTTGATGATCAACCAGGCGTAACGGAGGGGGGAAGGAAAGGACCTTAGAGATGTCTTGATTTCCTGAAGGCGAATTTTGCGGCGACGATCAAAGCTCCTGATCGGAATCACTCTTCCAAACGATGACAAAACATCGAGTCCTTCCCTGCTTAGTCCTCGCTTGAGTTCAAGGCACAGTCAAGCTCCCACTGGAGAAAACGCTGACCCTGTTGAAGCATGACGAAAAGAAGGAAGCACGAAAACGCTCTGCCCTCCGACACAAGAATTTGGGCGTCTTGTTCTTGAATTGTGCGAAACTGACCGTTCGGATGCCTAACATGCGCTAACTTGTGCCAAAGTCTGTAAAGTCTGTCAGGCGCGAACATTTTCACCCAAGCCTCGAAGCCAAAACTCATGAAATCGCCTGACCACGAGTGACCACAAAAGAAAAAAATTGCATTGAAAGTGCTACAGGCAACTTAATGGAGACAGCTTTCTTGATTTGCAGGCTTCTGCGAACGTGTTGCAATCAGGAACAAAAGGAGTGCTCTGAATCGATTTTGCCACTTCAACGAAGTGGTTTCTCAGCGCAGACAGGTAACCTCGCTTGAGAACCTAATACCGTCAACAACAAAAAAACAGAAGTGGCGAGAATGGTTTTACAAGGGTTGTCGGAAAGGAAATATGGCATATTCCGACACTGGACCCTTTTCAAACAAATCCGTCCGGAAAAAGGGTAAAAAATCACTTTCAAATGATGTCTCAGAAAAAAAATATATTGCATATTTCCGCAAGTGAGCCGGCTTGAGCCGACACTGGGTGCCACCAAGGCACAAAAACCGGTTTCGGACGTCAGTTTTTTGTGACGAGTGGCCGGACTGGGTCCGTTTGCCATTTTTGATTGCATTTCACCATATGAGTGTGACTTTCCGTCCCTATAAAAAAAATTTAAAAAAATTAAAAAAAAAATGTTTTCAGGCCTAACTTAATTTTTTTTGCTTCGTGACCGCTTCCGGTCAAGTTGACCGCTTTTGTTCAGGTGTCTAGATTGTTGCACTCTCAAAATCGCTTTCCGAACACTACATCATGGGTGGTCCCTGTATCGACAAATCTTACATCACCTACAAATGGTGGATCACACCTGAGTTGAAGCTCATTGTCTCTGACCTGGAGTTTGGAGGAGAGCATGGGACTGAGCGCACGGATCAAGTCGAGAGCTCTGTCGATCTCGGTTTTGTGTGGAGGTTTGCGTTTAAGCCAAAAGGTGCTAGTAGTTACAACTACAACCCTCGACTTTGGCGCATCCAGGTGTGGGTCAAGGACGAAAGCAAAGAGGAAGGTGGAGACTTCAAGACGTTTGCCTTGCTGGATGAACTGTGCCTGACGACAGCTTACTTTGTGAGCTGGCCTGAGGAGGGTGTGACCTGGGACGAGAAGCTGTACGACATGTTGTCCAAAGGCCCAAGGGTGGCAGCTCCTATAAGTCAGCAAGCTCTCTCCCTTGTTCTAGTGGTTTGTTGTTGCTTTGTGTCTGTTGTTGTAGTTGTTGCTTGAATTTGAACAAGTTTCAATTATGGGCTGTGAGTTCATGGCGGCCATGCTTGCCCGAACCGTTTTTTTGGCTTCGGGTCACTATGATTTTTTGTTTTTGCTCCTGGGTGTAGGGGCTGCGAACGCTTACCTCAAACAATTTCAAGAAAAGATGGATGAAGAGGCTGAGATCTTCAAACAAAAATATGCCATATTTTTCTTGTCTGCTTCAATGTCTCACGATTCTTTGCTCCACTTCGTTTTTGTTTGTCCGTGTCCAAAAAATGTCATATTTTTCATCATAGAGACACATCTTCAACCACAACGTCATCATAAATTGATTCTCTAGTGTTGAAAATATGCCATATTTCCAAACAAGAGGTCAAGCAGCCCATCGCTGATTCGCAGGCTACCCCGGCTGACCCTTCCTCTGTTTTCCATCCCGATAATTCTCTTGCTCGTGCTGCATCCCGCGCCGCGAGTTCTCAGCGCAGTGTTGCATCTACTGAGGTTGCGGGAGCCGAAACCGAAGAGGAACTTGCACCCGCCGCCAGTTCCGTTGCTCGTCGTGTTTCTGCTCAGCTAGCTGCAGGCAGGCTCCAAAGCTCCGCATCTTTAGCCCCTGCTGCCATTCATCCTTCGGGCTCTTATTCGAGTAGTTCTTCGAGCTCTTCATCGAGCAGTTCCTCAACATCCACTCCATTACGATCCATCTGCCGCGACCGCCTCTTCATCCTCGTCGTCTTCTGCCGCACCCCAGGTTCCCCTGTCTCCGGCGTCGTCTTCTTCTTCAGCCTCCACACCTGATCCAACTGGAAAGCGCAAACCTGAGGCCTCGCCGGAAGGATCCGAACCAGCCGAGAAGAAGCGCAAGATGAAGGGGGAAAAGGGCGTGGGCAAGAATGTCTCCGAGGCTGACAAGCAGAAAGCTGAGAAGAATGAGTACATCAAGGGTCAGCCCCCTTTTCTTTTGTTCTTTTGTTGAAAAATATATTATATTTTTTGGTTGGTTGTTCTGTGCAGACACCAGACTGAAGATGAAGGAAGCCACCAAAGCCCTTGCCAGCATGACTTACAAAAACCTGGAGGCCATTCCGGACGCCATCGCTACCCAACCCCACAGGGCTGTGACTGATCGTTTACTCGACCCAGACCATGTCAAGCAACTCGCCGAAAATTTTAAAAAGTCTCTGGATCCCAACAGGAAAATCCAGTGGGTGGGTTGGATCAAAGACCCGCGCGATCAGGTCCATCCCGGAACGCTGGGGCTGGACGATGCCGACAATCCTCTCTTGGAATCCCCTCCTTTCGTTGACGAGAGAGCCTTGAAAGAATTTCAGGCTTTGTGGACTTCGGCTGGGCTTGTAGAAAAGGAAAGGCCCAACATGGACTTCACGAGCCTGCCAGTCGAGGGCCAGGGCAAGATCAAGAACTTTCTGCGCAAGGCCATCCAGGACGGAAGTTTCCCCTGCAGGCGATCGTTGGTCTTCATTCTAGCCATGCAATTCAGCAAATTTACAAAGAAGAACCTCAGAACTCGAAATTCCATGTCATTCACCAGTGGAAGCTCTTCGTTTCGTTCGTTGGAACGATGCAGGTCGTGCATCCGTCAGTTTTCTTGGCGCCTTCGAGAACACTGTTGCTGACGTCCACCGTAAAAACACATTCGGCGAAAACTGCATTTCTGCGCACGATCAAGGTTACGCTGGAATGGCTCGTCTCAGGGACCAGAAGGAGTCTGCCGTCAACAAGTTTCTGACCACATGGAAGCAGGACTTCGCCCTTTCTCACCAAATCCCCTTGCCGACTTTCGGTTCCATGTGGACTTACGTCTCTTCGAACACCGGTGATCTTTGGAAGTGCTGGTTGAAGCTAAGAATCTTTCCCCTGGTGGCGTTCTTTCTGACATGCATAAGAACCAGGCAATCATCGAAAGCATCAACGAACTTCACAACATCCGCAAGGACAAGCCCGGTCTAGTGGAAGAAATGCAACAATTGATTGAGGACCTCAAAGAAGGCAAGGCAGGCGAAGTGAAGCAAACCATGAAGAGGTAAGTCTGCCTCATGTCGCTGCAATACATGATCCTGGACCTTGCTGACAACATGGGGGTTTTTGAAATCGACGGCTTTTACGTCCGCAAGACGTGGAAGGATGGCCTCATTGATTTCGTCGCCCAGCTTGACGACGAAGAAGGCAGGAAAATCCTTGCTCGCACTGTGGACATCCTCTTCATGAAGAAAAAGAAGGACCGCTCTCTCCCGGACAACCTGGAAGCTTACGTGAAGCACTGGATCCAGGCAGCACTCAAACGTGTCTCCGGCGAAGAAGTTGAACAGCCACAGGTTCTGAGACCTCTTGTTTCATGCTCGTGAAGACTTTGTTTTGAAATATGTCATTTTTCCGTTTTTTTTTGACAGGTACCCATCTCTGAAGGTCAGCAGATCCATTTCGGCAACGCTACGATTCTCGTCCAAAACATGTTCAACATGGCGCAGAACACTGATCTCGTGCATGGCAATTTTGGTCTCCCTTACTTTTCCATCAATTGAAAATATGCCATATATATTTTTTTTCTTGTCTTCGAACTTCTGTTTGTGTTTTGTTTGTTCCAGACCTGCTTTACGCTGACCTTCCTTACAACATTCTCCGACCTTGCTGACACCGTTGAAATCAACAAGGACAAGGTCATCAAACTGCTGAACCAGTTCGGTGTTGTCGGCAATGCTAACAAGCGCGCCGTCGTTTTCCATCACCATCTGTCCCAGTACAACCTCTTGGTGCAAGCTTTGCAGCAGTGTGGCTACGGCACAATCGAGCCTGTTTTCTGGTACAAGGAGAAACACAACTACCAGGGACACGTGCAGAGGTGGATCAAGGCAGTAGAGTGCGTCATGGTTGCGTTCTACCCGTCCCAGAATGCATTTACGCTCGATCTCGCCAGGAACCCGCTTGATTGTCACAACCTGTACACTGTTCCTGTCCCAACCAAAAAACAGAAAGTTACTAGTCAACCGGAGCAACGAGCCAACGCTTTTGAAAAACCCACGGAGTTGTCCAAACGAATCCTCTCTGATGTTCTTGCCCCGCAGAGCAAGGTGTTGGTTGCTTGCATGGGCTCTGGCTCGGAGGTCATCGGCGCCTTCAGGCCAACATGGTGACGTCACCGGCTTGGACATCGATGCTGGTCAGGTTCAAAACGCCAAGGATCGCATCCGCAAGTTTCTGGAGCCTGGTTCCCAAAAGGGCAGGCCGCCCAAAGCAGCTGTTGAAGGAGAGCTCCCTGAGGGGAAGGAGGAGGCAAAAGAAGAAGACTCGGAAGACGATAACGACGGGGAGGTCGACGCAACCCTTCACAAGAAAGGTTACATTGGAGGGGAAAAGTCTTCTGTCCAAGCCTAGTGCTGCGAGATCACGTTTGACGTGCGGGAGTTTGACAATGACATTTGCCAGAAATGCAACAGCACGCTGCACAAAGGGTGGTGGAAGACCGGCGCCAAGCTGGAAGATGGCAGTGATGAGTACGATCAATTCGATTACACCTGCGGCCTAGAGGAAGGCGATTGCGACAAGGATGATGGCTTGCGCGCGGACGGTTACTTCTGCTTTGAAGAGTGCCGCAACGGTTGGCATGTCATGGTGAGCCATGCCGCCGCCCCTCTTCCCGCTAGGCGCTGCTACCCAGTAATGCACATGGATTCGGGCACTGTTTTGGAAACATGCCATATTTTCGAAAGTACGTTTTTCATTAAATTGATCCTTTTGTTTCATTGTTTTAATTTTGCCTGAACGTTTTCGTGCCTCCGGACCGGTTCAAGACTTTCCTTCTCGTTTCCACCGGTACTTGCAGTGTGTTTGACGACATCAGTTCCGGAAAATATGTCATAAAATCACCTGCTCGAGCCGAATTGCAAGGCTGCACTGTTTTTCGATGGCTGAAACTGCTTTCATGACGTTTTTTTCACGTTTACCCCGGTTAAAACAGAAAATTTTAATACATTACAGATATTTTTTTCCCCCCGAATTGCCGTACGTTGGCAGGTCCAAGGGATATATACAACCCCAAGGCATAAATACACAACGAACTGAGGCTCTTATCATCTAAAAGTCTCCGAGCCTATGGCTGCAAAAAGCCCTAACTCCTGATAGTAGGTGAAATACCAGTAAATAGCTGAGAGGTCACTTAGTTTATTTACGTAGATTTCTACTTGTTTGCAGACTTTGATTGCAAAGTACGATCGCTGTTGAACGTAGATTGTGAGTTGGTATTGCGTGACACTTGAAAATGTTGGTGTAGCACTTGAAGGAGTGCTTCAAGTCCAAGTTGTAGGTTCAAGTGTCCGAAATTTGCTTTTGGAGTCGTTGGCAGGTCCAAGTAGTTAGACTAGTTAAAGTGACTAACTAGACTAAAGATGAGCCACTTTCAAGAGTTTCTTAGTGTATTTTAGGCGGAACGGCTGTATTGCCACAAAAGTTGCAGTTTATA